>CAJNIZ010000872.1:0-13086 GCA_905231905.1 Symbiodinium pilosum
AAAATCAAAATGAGAATCAATAAATGTCTCAAAGTGTGAATCAATAAATCTCACAACATGGGAATCAATAGAAATAGCAAAAAATAAAGCACAAAAATCAAGATATCTTAAATCCACACCCTTATTGATTTAATCAATAAATCCGAACAAAATCAATAAGGCTAAGAATCAATAATATTCACCTATGAGTTTATTGATTACAATCAATATGCGATGCCCAGGGTATAAGTAGGTTGATACGCCCACTTGTAAGTCCTTACTAAGTCCCATGAACCTCACATCATACACTATCAACACCCTAAACCCCAAACCTTTAAACCCCGAAACCCGTAATCTCTAACCCCAAATCCTAAAGCACAAACCCTAAACCCTAAACCCCTATGCCCTGCAACCCTAAGCCCCGTCCGTTTTTGGCAAATAGGCTCATGTCTACTGATGAACTCGATTAAGGCAAACAACATAACAATTACGCTCTGCCCAGGCAATATCTGCCGGACGCGTCGGTCTAGCTCCCACTCCGTCATTGCTCAAAAAGGTACGGCTGTTGCTCAGGAAAAGAGCGCATTGATAGTGTCCTCATTGCACTGGTGGCCCCCCATGGATACTTGGGGGGTCAGGGGGACTCAGTAAGTAGGTTACTAACCCCTATAACTCATATAGTAACCCTAGTTATCCCCATTATAAACCTACTTACTAAGTCCCCCTGACCCTCCAAGTAATGGCGCAACAAAGCGTGTAGGCAATCTGAGAGCTTGGGACGGGCCCTCAGAGGCTGGCAACCAGGAGCTCTAGAGTTCCCCTACTATTCCACTGCTTAGGGTTTAGGGTTTAGGTTTTAGGGTGGGTTCATGTAGGGGTCGTATAGGGGTTCTATAGAGGTCATATGACCAAAAATTGGGATTAGGGCCTAGGGTGTAGTGCACGATCCCCCCAGCTACTACCCCGCTAAATGTATGCCAAAACAGCCTTAACCAGCCGTAATTTGGCCTCCTGAAGGACCTCTTTGGCTCATGTTCAAATTGAAGTAAAAGTTCAGGGTGTGCCTGGGGGGCCGAATCCTTCATCAACGCCTTGTAGCCATCAGCCGGCCCATGGAACAAACCGAGCTCCGTCTTCATGACCGCCGCCCCAGAGCTCAGCTGCAAAGCTATTTTCATTCCAGCTGTGGCCGTGCCTTCATCTTTTGCACACAATGTGAAGTAGGGCACAGGGGCATCGTTCGCGGGCACCCAGTCCACATCGTACTCCTGCAAAAACATGTAAGAAGATCAGTTATGTATATATATATATATATGATTATTTAATATTTTTTACAATGTCCTCGCATGAACAAACCCTAAACCGCAGACCCTTAGGGTTTAGAATGTAGGGGTTTCTCCACTGAGGGGGCCCTGAGTTAGGGTTTAGGGCTTGGGCTGAGGGTTCCGGGTTTAGGGCACAGGGTGGGTGGGCTTAGAAACTCCCATATCCATCCCAAGCAAATTGTCACATGAAAATTTTCCTGAGAATCTCATCAGGGATATGGACTTTGTCTCTTTTCTCAGACCCCCGCCTGACCTCCACAGAAAAGGACGACAATTCTTCATTATATTTGTTTAAATATGGGGTATATCAGGATCTTTTTTCATATACCCAAGACCACATCCTATGTACTTAAGGGGGCCCTATACCCTAAACCCATTATAGTAGTTTCCATTTTCTTTTCCACTATCCCTATGTAAGCCCTATAAAATCCAATATAGCCCCTGTCCTATATTCTATCTACTTAAGGGGGACTATAAACCCTTATAACTTATAAGTCTCAACTCTAAACCCTAATCCCTAAACCCTAAAGCTCAAACCCTGAGCCCTTCAACCGAAGCTAAACCCTGCATACCCAAGCCTTAAATCCCAAAACATACCCACCACTGGGAGCCAAGCCTAAACCATGGGAGTACCAGTTTAGCGGGTTTAAGGTTAGGGTTTAGGATTTAAGGTTTTTGGGTTAGGGTTTAACTGTGCCTTCTGGTACTTCACTCTTTGCTCCGGCAAAGCCATCAGGATCACAGTGATCCGGACCGGCTCCTGGAGGGGGCTCTATTCTTCAGGGTTCCCAAGACTTACAGTAGAAAGTAGGTTATCCTAAACCCTAAACCCTAAACCGCGATGATCGGGGTTGTTATTCCCCTAATTGATCTACTGACAACCTCACATGACACCTACTTGCTAAGATTTGTCTAGCCCCATGTCTTGGGTACTGCCCCCACCTTGTAACAGTTTATAACAGGGGCCGTATTAAGGGCTATATGTGTATAACCATATTATATACATATGATTATATATTATCCAACTGCTGCAGGGTGGGGGCAGCACCCGGCATCCATCCCATAAAGCCCTACACCCTAAACCCTCCAGAGTAGTGGCTGAAACTGGGTGGACTTCCAAATATGCCCCCCATGGCTAGCAGGGATGAATCTTTTCTTGATAACCCATATACTCTAGTAGTTTCCATGTTATTCTCCATTATCCCTATGTATAAACCCTAAACCCTAAGGAATATGGAGCCATAATATTGGTAAAGAGGGTTCTGAAGATCATGGTGTTTCTCTTTGCATAGGAGCTATAGTCTAAACTCCTGATATCTCGCTTAGTAACCCCTTAATACTCCCCCTATCTCCCTTTAAGGCGTTTAGTACGTTTAGACTGTAGCTCATGTGGGTGACCGGTTTGAAGTGGTTTAGGGTTTAGGGTTTAGGGTTTAGGGTGTTCAAAGTTCCTGGAGGTCTAAGAGAAATGTGGGGAACCTTATTCTTTAGGTGGACCCCCCACCCAGTAATAGTGACTGTAGGGGATAATAGGGATCATATTAAGGTCCTCTTATAGTCCTATTATACCACTATTACAGGGTGGGGGGTCCTCCTAACTTACTCTCCAAAATGACCTCTCTGGAACAGCAATATTGATCAACTACCATACAAGCACAAGGGTTTAGCTAGCAGGCTTATAGCGCTCAAGTTGTTATCACCAGGGTAACTTAGAATGATTTCCATTCCCAATTTAAGGCCAGTTTGGTCCTGTTCCCGACATCAACCACCATTTAGAATGCGGTCGGGTGAGGTCGCTTTAAATTGCCCAGTATCATGTACTCCTCAAAACCTATGGCAAGCAGAGACTACAGTTATAAAGACTTACTGTAGTTTTTATGACTGCCCTTAGGGAAGCACGAGCAGTGCAGCTTACATCCTACAGACTAGACAAAACCCTTGGTTAACCCTAAACCCTAAAACCTGAACAAACCTCATATGCTAAACCTCAAACAAACCCTAAGCCCTAAACACACCATGCGACCTAACACACACCCTTAACCCTAAACACACCTTCAACCCTGCACCCTAAATCCTCAAATACCTGTGAACCGTGAACAAAGTCTTAAACCCTCAGCAAACACTCCACCCTAATGACCTAAAGCCTTCACCAACCCCTACTCCCTAAACAAACCCGAAACCCTAATCCCGAAAACCTTGAACCGTAATCGTACACCGCGAACAACACCCTAAACCTAAACCCTTCACCAACCCCCTACACCCCAAACAAATCCTAAACCCTAAGCCCTCCATCCTGTGCTCGGAACTCTATGCACTAAACTGGGTTGCTGTTAGGGAACTTAAGTTAAGTTACCGTAATGTAGTAGCTTAAGTTACATTGCTTAAATCCCTATATTCCCCCCGGTTTCCATTCAATTCCCCATGGTAGTTTTCATTTGATTCTCCATCATAGGGGGATAATATAGCCTGAAGTAAGTTCCTTAACAGCAACCCAGTGAATCTAAAGCCAAAGATCACAAACCCTAAGGTTGAGATTTAAGGTTTAGGGTTTAGGGGTTTAGGGTATAGAGGTTTAGCGTTTTTGGAGGTTTAGAGGTTTAGGGCTCAGAGGTTTAGGCGTTTTTGAGGTTTGGGATGGTTTAGGGTTTAGAGGTTTAGTGGTTTTTGAGGTTTAGGATGGTTTAGGGTTTAGAGGTTTAGTGTCTTTTGAGGTTTAGGATGGTTTAGGGGTTTAGGGTTTAGAGTTGAGGGTTTAGGGTCACTACTGGCCACAACAAGGGATAGTCGTTGTTACAGTAGGTTTCCTATACATTCTCATCATGCAACTGTTGGTGGTTGGCTTCCTAGGAAGCTAAGAGGTCTAATTTGGGTACTGCCCCCACTCAGTAACACTCTATATCAGGGGTCCTACTACGGGCTATATATAACAACATTATAATTCTTATCCAACTGTTACTGAGGGGGGGCAGTACTGAACCTAAACCCTAAACCCTAAATCCCCTAAACCCTTATGGCCAGGGAAAAAGTCCTCTAAGAATGGAAAGCCTTGATCTGCAGAGCCCCGGAATAGGCTGACCTTTCCAAAAAAGGGGGCTACCCTAGTTTAAAGAGTTTAGGGTTTAGGGTTTAAGGGGGCTACCCTAGGGCCCTTTTAAAATGTTTCTTGGGATACATCGGCCCTTGAACCTAAACTGGCCTCAGAACCCCACTAAAAAGTATAATTGTTGGTTGCTATTGTAATTATGGTAACATTTTTTAAAAAATGTTGAAGGCCCGTATAGAAACCTCAACATAGCGTTTGGGCTTCGTGGCACGTTAGGGTTTCTGGGTTTAGAGTTCAGGTTTGAATGAGCTTGAGGAATGAGGCTGTAGGCCGGCAGGTTTACCCTAAACCGTTTTCGGTTTAGGGTTCGTGGCGTAGGATTTACAGTTCAGGGCTTACGGTGTAGGGTTTAGGGTTTAAAGTTTCGGGAGTTGAGGGTTCAGCTCTCCTGGGGAAACAATGCTTAGATCCTATTGGAGCTATGGGACGAGCTGAAACCCTAAACCCTCAACCTTAACCCCAAGGGTCCAAGGACCCAAATAATAGGGTTTCAGGGCCCAAAGACTATACCACTAATGGTATTTGGGACCTAAAACCCTATTATCTGGGTCCTTGGACCCTTGGGGTGACCCCTGAACCCTAAATCCCGAAGGCCTAAACCGTAAGCGGCTTCTTAAGTTCGGACTTGCAGGCTACTGTGGAGGAAAGGAAATCTTGCACCACCCTATATACCCCAGTATGGGGTCTAGGGCTTAGGGTTTGGGGTTTAGGTTTTAAGGTGTAAAATATAGGGTCCAGGGTTTAGGGCTTGAGGTTCAGGGTCAGCACCCTATATACCTAGTGTAGAGTTTAGGATTTAAAGTGTTTAGGTTATACCCTAGACAATATAGCATATCAGGGAGATTAAATGGTACAAGGTTTCCTCCATCCACTCCATCCAACGTATAGGAACAAAAGCCCATCTTAAAAATGTGAATTTACGATGTGGGGCTGAAATGAGGGTTTGAAGTCGTAGGTTCAGGGCCTAGCGTGGAGAATCTACTGCGAAAGGAGGTTTCGGAGAGCAGCCTCGCAAAGGGCTTACAAGAAGGGGACTTAGTACCCCTATGCAGAATACTGAGCGAAAAAGCTGAGGGAAGTTGCTACTACAGCGCTACATGAGGGTATGAAGACTTGGAGCTTGTGTCTCGCATTTGTCCGAGCTCCTTGTGAAATCCAATACGACAGGTAGCGAAAACGTCAAGCTACTCATAAAATCACAAGCTTGCCTGCAGAAACCACAAGCCCCCAATGCTGCTTATTAACATTTGTCATGGTCGAGGATAAGGTGGAGGGTGCAATATATGGGACAAGGGCAATATCCAAAAAATACTGAGCCAGACCCCTTTGTTTCATCCCAGGGGGGAATATATCGCGGTGGTGTTAACAGCAATGATAACATATGAGCTACGGTCAATACTTCCAACATACTTTAATGGACATGGGTTCCTTACTAGGGACTATATTAGGGACAAAACTGAGTTACAAGAGGGACCCCCGAAGCTCGTAACATGCCGCTGCTTGCCTGGACGCCAAGCTCTTTTGTCTATTGGGCCCACCTTCACCCTAAAACCCTAAACCCCTAAACCCCGAACTTAACCCTAAATCCCCAAACCCTAACCCCTAACTCCAACCCCCCAAACCCTAATCCTGATGAAACTGAACCATTCAAGCCCGCGACGTCACTGAACCTGGCGATGAAGGGTGTGTCCTGACACGTGTCGACACACAAGGTCTAGACTACAAAGGGTGTAGGGTTTAAGAAGGGGGTCACTATACCAGTCTGCTCCCAGATTCGCCTTATAAACCTGATAAGATTTCACCAACACGAACGCAGACACATGACATGTAAATTCACTTAGAAAATGCGTCCCATACGACACAATACGCAAAACGAACACGAACACAAAACGAAGACACTCCACAGCTATGAGCGCGGCGACCCTCAGGGTGGAGTCGACGTGCGACACTCGCGAAGGCTGGGCGGACGCAAGCGCAACAACTTTCCCTAAGGGTCCAAGGACCCAAATAATGGGGTTCTAGGGCCCAAATACCGTTACTATTGTAGTATTTGGGGCCTAAAGCCCTATTATTTGGGTCCTTGGACCTTTAGGGTTTGGCCATCTCCTGGACCGTTGGATCCCAACACTTAAAGCGGGAACGTTTGTGGGCCAAGCATTCGAACAAACATGATCAAGACACAGTTACATACCTTGACCCCCCCCCCCCTACCAGAAAAGACCGCCTCGTTAACGCACCCCGAGCCCACAACCCGCAGGGTTGGCTTGGGGAAGTTGATGTCTATGGTTTGGTTGTTGCCAAAATACGCACTTCCTAGATATTTGGAAGCACGAATGTTTTGGAATGTTGTTTTGAGGTCTGCGCGAGGTACCCCATACCAGATTCTACAAGAATTCTAGGGCCAAAATGATGGCAATTATTTCAACCCCAACAGTACAGTAAGGACTTCAATCTACGAAAATGATTGTTTGGGAGCCGTCTCTCTGGAAAGCGTTAAACCCTAAACCCTAAATCCCATATGTGTCCCTCCATACACCCATGCATCCTTATCCATAACCTCGTATCAGACCTAGATACCCATTTGTAAGCCCTATATAGATAGCCATTTATGAACACTCTATCCTTACAAAAGCCTATATATCCTTACCTCATTCCTTTATGTCCCTATACAACCTCTATGAAACGCTTATGCCTACACAGACCCCATACCCAACACCCTAAACTCCAAGACCTAAGCCCTAAGCCCTAAACCCCAAACCCTAAACCCTAAACCCCAAACCCCAATGAGCGAGGGGACACGCGAGGCTGAAGGCTGAACATTCGGAATCACGAGCACAGTCTTGATTTTCGGGTACTTGGAGGTTCGTTGTACTTATAACCTACTTAGTAACTGTAGTTATAAACCAATTATATCTAGGGTAACTGTGGTTATGGGATTGATAATTGGGTTATAACTACAGTTACTAAGTAGGTTATAAGTACAATGAACCTCCAAGTAGGTTGTGAAGGTTTATAGGGTTCAGGGAACATGGGGTTTGGGGCTGATAGGGTGTAGCGCTTATGGGGTTTGGGGTGTAGTGATTATGAGGTTCAGGGGCCGTAGGGTTTGGGGTTTATAGACATGTGGGCTTGCGGGGTTTAGGGTGTAGACGGTGTAGGGATTATAGGGTTTAGGCTCTAGGGGCTATAGGGTTCAGGTTTATAAGGCTCAGGCTTCAGGGTTATCCCCAGCGAAGGGGTTAACCTAAACCCCACCGCCAGTAAAGTACATAACCAGGAGCTTCTCAATTATGAGGGTCCTAATTACCCAGAAATAGAGGGGGTTTTGCAGGCGTTTACACGGCCATGTTATATGGGTCCCTAGTGGCGAATCCGCGGAGGCCACTTGAGAAACTGCCAAATCAGGAGTCTTCGAATTTAAGCTCCTGGAAGAGCTTCTCAACAGCTTCAGTGAGGATCTTGGCCGCACCCGTGCACCTATAGCTTTTGGTGACGTTGAAGTACCGACGGTGCCACCAGCAGCTTCTCCCACCTCTGAATGGTATTCATACGGCCATGACACAGAGGGGACATAGCGCCTGCCTCAATGGCCAACCCGAGGAGGACATCATCTGCGGTCAAGCTTGCTCGCATGTCTGCCTGCAAGAGCGCCACTACTTAGAGGTTCATGGGTACTGTCACCCGCAATTATGACTCACAAATCTGTGTCGTTTGGGATTTAAGGTCTTGAATGTAGGGGAGCGCTATACCCTTATTAGGCTGCAAGTTGAAGGTTTTGGTTTAGGGCTTAGGGTTTAGGGTTCATCTCACGATGTCCGTTCCTTGCAGCTACGCAGACCCCAAAAGCTCTGGGAAAATCATCGCCCTCCCATTGGGAGGATTGCCGGAAGAGGGCTTTCCTCCCCCTACGAATTAACCATAAATGCTGGGGCGAATTCCCTACCTGAACCCAAACATATGTAGATTGCCTTATTGACGATTTATCTAGACCATTTGTCAACCCTAAACCCCAAACCCTCTTGCAACTAAACAGCCAGGGTAGAGTTCTATCTAGACCTTCTAAATATGGCCCTTAGCCCCGAAAGAATGGTTACCTAGACCTCCTGACCCTCTATCCGGGTCTATAACTACCCACTATCGCTGGCCATATATGCCCATTCAGGGCGCTAGAACGGTCTTGGTAAATAGGCTAGTATTGTCTATTGGGAGGTCCAGGAGATTCATAAAATGCAATACACATGATGCCCTAAGCCCTAAACCCAAAGCCCCGAACCCTAAACCCTAAAGCCTATACCTTAAAACCTGAAACTTTAGGCCCGAAACCCTAAACCCTAAACTCAACCCACGCTAGGCCTTGTCTTGCAGGTAATCTCGCATGGTGCTCTTCGGCAGCCCCGCATTCTGCAATGAAGAGTTGAGGGTTGAAGGTTTTAGGTTTTAAGGGTTTAGGGCTCGGTTTAGGCCATGGCAACGGGGAAAAGTCTCAGTTGAAGACTAATCTGGGAACACACGCAACCAGAAACGAAATGGTTGTTCCCGAAACAGCCACTTTACACAGTCTGTAACCTACAAGAAGGTGCTTGTTTGAGAACAGCTATGTTGTTTCGTTGCCGTTTTGATTCCCCAGCTAGGGCTTTGGCTTCAGGCCTTAGGCTTTATTTCAGGACTTTGGCTTTAGGGTTTAAGGGGTCTAAAGTTAGGAAGGCTGGAAGGTTTGGAGTCTATAGTTTACGGTTTCAGCTTGATGGCCACGGGTCAACGTCAATTCCTCAAAGCTCAGAAAGCCAGCCCACACGCAGAAATCCAGGTCCAAGGACCCAAACAACAGGGTTTTTAGGCCCAAATACCATTAATAGTATAGTACTTGGGCCCTAAAACCCTACCATTTGGGTCCCTAGACCCCTAGGGATTGGGTGGCCAAACAGAGAGAAAGAAATCCGTTGCTCCAAAGCAACCGCTTTGTGCAGATGAAGTTGGCTATCCAGGCAGTGGTTGTTTTTGGAACAGCCATAAGAGCTAGCAAGCCTAAAGCATATAGTCTAATTGGGGTAATATGTCAAGATCATATTGGGGCTTTATGGGGATAATGGAAAAGAAAATGGAAACTACTATGGGCTATATAGGGTTTAGGGTTTAGGGCTTACCTGGACCCTCCAATGTAGTTCCTTGTTTTGGGTCTGGTGTGTTTTTTGGTGAGGACTCTTATAAGGTACTACATTGGAGGGTCTGGGTAGGGTTTGGGCGAGGTAAACCAACACCATGAAGTCCGGCATCATCTGAAGACCCTCCGAACCCTGAATCCGAAAGCCTAAACCCTAAACCCTAAATCTGCAATGGCAAGCCCCCCCCCCTCCCCCCCAAAAAAAAGTCGATCAGTGGGGCTCAAGGTTCATTTAGGTTTTCGGGTTTCGAACGTATTAAGGGTACAGGGTTTTAAGGGCTTAGGGTGTTAAGGGTTTGGGGTTTTGGCGGGCGATACTGCGCAATAACCTAGCATCATCTTCTTTACATTCCCATAAGTACCTATTTTGCCTTTCAACACTAAACCCTAAACCCTAAACCCTAAAACCTAAACCCTAAACCTAATATACACCTACAGTATGTACTTATGTCTAGCCATACACGCAAATTGCTGGTTGTTCGCATGGATCCCTGCGGTGGCTCCTTTATAGGCAGAAACAGCATAGGGCTTAGGGTTTAGGGTTATAGTGGATTCCTCCGTTCCCTTCTAACAACCAGCATGTGAAACCTGAAGCCAAACACTTGGATAACTACTACCTTCGGTGCTGTAACAGCAGTCACCCCGCACATTGAAGTAATGCTAACCTAAAGCCCTAAACTGTAAAACCTGTTCCCTGAGCCCTAAACCTTCCCCTCAACTCGCATCCCCCTACGACTCACTGGTGCTTGAGGGAGACTGGGGGAGTGGATCCTTATACTACTCCCTATATAATCCCCATATATGAGGGTTTAGGGTATAGGGTATAGGGTTTAGGGTATATACCCCTATAGGGGTGCCTATATTCACTCCCCCACTCCCCCTTTAGCGCCAGTGGTACAAAAGACATCTGATCTCCGAAGGCCTGGTTGTACTCATGGCACCTTTTCAATCAGGGGAGTGAGAAACAGAGCTTAAGGCCCTAAATCCTAAACCCTAAACAGGATTTAGTGCCGGAATTGAGGCGTCGGGGGGTTGGGATTTAAGATGTTTGACCTTTTTGGGGCTCGGGATTCAGGATTTTGTGCTATGTGGGCTTCGGCTTGAAATCTTAGGAATGCTTGCGTAGGGTGTATTTACAGTTAAGAACGCCTGAAAGTTGCTGAACTTCTAGAGCCTCTGAACCCCAAATTTCAGACCCTAAACCCTACACCCTAAATCCTAAACCCTAAATCCTAAGCGCTATACCCTAAACCCCTCAACCCTGAATTCTAAACCCTAAACCCTCAACACTAGAGCCCAAACCCGAAAAACCTCGAAGCCCCAAACCTGTATGCTGGGCTCTCTGGGCTTGCGTCCTAAACCCTCTCAGTGTTTAGGGTTTAGGGCTTAGGCTGTGGGGTTTTAGGGTGTAGGGTTTTAGAGTTTTAAGGATTTAAGGTTTAGGGTTAACGTTTCAGGGCTTTAGGGCTTTAGGGTTTTAAGAGTTTAGGATCAGGGTCTTAGGGCTTTAGGGTGTTGAGGTTTAGGTCCCCAAAAACGTAACTTTTCAGACCTAAACCTCAAAGGCTAATCCCTAAAACCTACGCCTTAAACCCTGTTCCCTGATATCTAAATAAACACTGATGAAATCTAGACCCTGAAACCAAAACCCTGAACATAAAAACTAATTTCCAAATCCCAAACCCTAAACTCAGAATAAACAAAAGTGCAAAAGGGGACTACTGGGGGACCTGGTATACATAGATGAGTAAACAAAGAGGGTTAGGGCTTAGGACTTAGGGCTAAGGGCTGGGGATTGGAGATTCAAGGTTTAGGGCTTGGGTTTGGGGTTTAGGGCTGGGAATTTATGGTTTAGGGCTGGGGGTTCAGGGTTTAGGGCTGGGGATTTAGAATTTCGGGCTTCTGGGGCCCAAGCAGCCGGAAATAGAAAAGTGGTTCCCTAAACAAGCACCTTCTAGGCAGGACCCTACTCTGCCAACAGCGTGTCTCTGAGAATCATTCCTTCGATTTTTGTTCTACAGAACTGTTCACGACATGTCCATGCTAGACTGTGAGGCCATGAGATGAGAACCCTTACTCTTAGTGCGGTTTAGGGTTTAGGGCTTTAAGGGCTTAAGCTATAGACCCTAAACCCTACCTTAAGGGTTTCTGGCAAATCCTGAACCCCCGAACGAACCCCTAATTTCCAAATCCTCTCCAGGTTTAGGGCGTATTGTTCCCTAAGGGTCGAGGGACCCAAATAATAGGGCTTTAGGTCCCAAATACCATTGATACTATAGTATTTGGACCCTGAAACCCTATTATTTGGGTCCTTGGACCCTTACGGGTGGCAAACCTTAAAATTCAAAGACGAAGGCACGAACGATGGACGTGGTCTAGCAGGCGCCCAAAATCGCTTTGCAGAAGCCTCACTGGACGTTCATGGGCGGGTACTGTATCCAAGGGTTAGGGTATACCCTACTTGGAACTGTACAAATACGTATCCCAATACCAACCCTGCTAGAGGGTGTAGGGGGTTTGTAATTTCATAGATATTGTTAAAGTGAACTAACTATACCGTAGACCCCTAAGACCTTCCGTCTTTGAACTTGATACTATAAATCCTTACACGACCCCGGTAGTTTCTCAGCACGCTCATGATCGACCAGTCATGGGTTCTCAGACTGCACTTCTTGGGTAGGGGTCTAGGGTCTCAGGTTTGACCCTTGGGGTTTAGTAGTCTGTTGCCAAGCATGCACATGAAGTAGAACCGTGATTTATTGTTTATGCTCCTCTTCGATGGACGCCCCATATGTACTCACCATCTTCCCGACGGAAGTCATGGTAAACCAGGAGCCGTACCCCATATGAGCTATAGTCTAGTTTTTAGACTCCTAGACTCCCCCTTAAGAACCCCAATAATGCTCCCCTGTATAATTCAACTCCCTATATCAGCCCCTTCAAGGAGTTTAGACCCTAAACCCTAAACTCTATAATCGCCTATAATCCACTACATCACCCCCTTTCAGGAGTTTAGACTATAGCTCACATACTCATCACGAGTTGGGAATCTCAGGATCACCACTTCTGCCTTGTACTCTAACTACGGCTCTCTGTGCCATGCCACTTAACTCGGCTAAGGCCCTAACAAAAAACAGGGTTAAGGAACCCTAAACCCTAAACTCCCTAAACCCAAAACCCTAAACAACAAACCCTGAACCCTAAACCCTAAACGCTAAACCCTACGGTTTAGGTCTGCACCCAGACCCTGCCTCCAGAACATTTTGCCATAAACCCGGACTACCTGAACCCAGAGCCCCTAAACCCTGGCCGCTCAACCCCAAACTTGAAACGCAAAAAAAAAAAAACTTACCTAAAGGAAACAACTACGGCCTTAAACTAATCACAAACCCAAAGTCCTTAAACCCCAAATGCCTGAATTTACCGCTTAGATGATAGGGGCTTAGGGTTTAGGGTTGTGAAACGCTCGCTGTCAGGAGAGATGCAACTACCTGTAGACAGGGTCTTTTGCGGATAAT
>CAJNIZ010000872.1:13186-23365 GCA_905231905.1 Symbiodinium pilosum
TGGACCCGGGGTCCACCCGGTTCACAAGGGTTTAGGGGGGAAGCCAGCAGCCCATTAGCATGGTCTACAACCCCTACTTTTTCTCTAAACACATTGAGTTATCGTAGGCCATTATCTTGGGCAATTAGGCTCTCCAGGTACGTAGCTCGTAGAATAGCTAGCAGTGCACATAATTACCCATATTTGGCCCTAGATTCCTTGTATAGCGATGGCATAGGGTACCTCCGATATACCTCGAAATTCTATTGGTAATTCGTCCGGCCCCTATTAAGCCCGAAACGCTGAACCTTAAATCCTATACCCGAAGGCCCCCCCAAAAATCTTATTACACCCAAAGCCCCAAACCCTGAACCCCAAACTCCCCCAACCCTGAAACCCTAAACCCATTACACCCTATACCCTTAACCTTAAACCCTCTCCAGACCCTCTCCTAAACCCCCCAAAACCCTGCGACGAGGCCCAGGGGCAGATCGTGCGGGAGCACCCCGCTCGTACTTCGCTGGTCGATGTCTGGCGGAAACCCCGAATTCAGAAGTCAGACTTTGAGTGTTAGGTATTTAAGGTTGAAGGTTTCAAGGTTTTGGAGGGCTTAGGGTTTAGGGTTGTAGGGTTTATAGGGTTCCCTGAGGGTCCAAGGACCCAAATATCAGGGCCCAAATACCATAAATATTATAGTATTTGGGCCCTGAAACCCTACTATTTGGGTCCTTGGACCCTTAGGGTAGGGTTTCGGGTTAAGTGGTTTAGGGCTGGGGGCCGTAGGCAGCCTAAGCTTCAGGGTGGCAGGTTTTAGGTTGTTGAGCCCTCAGGCCTGAAATCCTGAACCCTAAGCCCTGTAGCCCCAGATAGAAGATTGCTTTGGGTATATTATTATAAGAAGATCCCCATATACCCCCATATACCCCATATTTTATCTAATTCAGGGGGACTATACATCCTCAGCTTTTTAGGTCTTTGGGGCTGATGCGTGGAGCCTCCAGGATTAAAGTCTCCGGGCGTTGCCTTCTTTGGGCCCTAAAGTCCCGAAGCCCCGGCCCCCAAAAAACCCTGAACCTTTGCACCCCGCAATTCAACCAACCCCAGACCCTCAAACTGGAAGCTCCGGAAACCCTCCCGTCATGCTCTCCTAAATCCTAAGCCCGAAATCCAAAGCCCTAAACCCCAAAACCGGAATCCTAAACCGTAAACCCTAAGCCCTAAACCCTAAACCCTAAATCCTAAGCTATAAACCCCTAACCCCCTAAAACCCTACCCCCCCAAACCCTAAACCCTCAACCCCTAAGCCCTAAACCTCCAAAGAAAGTGCCTCCACGGACGTCGAAGTCCACCGCTTCGGCCAGGACTACAATGGGGCTGTCGGGGCAAGCCTCCAAAAAAGCCTACACTCCCGGAAACGAACATGGAAACCCAAAAAGGGCCCTATAAAGACTACAGTCCTTGTTAAGGGGACTATATGAGCCATAGTCTAAACTCCTAGTATCCCCCTTAATAACCCCTATGGTAGTACCCTATATACTCCCCTATATAACCCCCCTTTAAGGAGTTTAGACCATAGCTCATATGGGTTTCCATGTTAGTTTGGGGGAGTGTACATGGGAGAGCTCCATCGGGTTTAGGTTTCGGGGCTCGCGGGGTGACGGGTGCGGGGTTCGGAGCGTGGGGTATGTTCGGCCAAGCCCACATTAAGTTCCTGGCTTTGCAAAATAGAGGCTCTGGCATTAAATTATGTCGTTGTAAGCCCCGAACCCTGAAATCCACGCCCTAAGTCCTAAATCCTAAGCTCTAAACCCTAAATCCTCAGCCCTAAACCCTCAATCCTCAGCCCTAAACCCTAAATCCTAAGCCATACACCCTAAATCCTAAGCCCGAAGCCCGGATCCCTTAACTTTGACAGGGAACCCGAAAGCCTGGAAGGGCTCGGAATCCCAAATGATTTTTGTCCAAATCAGCGGTCCCCGTCCCCTTCATGCCTGGCCTATATATATTAGGGTTTAGGGTTTAGGGTTTAGGGTATATATATATACAGATAGGGTCTAGGGCTTAAGATCTAAATTCCTTAATGGAGGATTATATAAGGCACTACTGAGTTATTGGAGCTCTTAAAAGGGAATGCTAGGAGTTTAGACTATGGCTCATATGGCCCATTGTATAAGGACATGTAAGATAAGCCACCTTTTCTGTTGATAATCTTCCAGGGGTGCCTACCTGGACCCTCCAATGTAGTTCTTTTTTGGATTTGGTATGGTTTTTTGGTTAGGACTCTTATTAGCACTACCAGAGAGGTACTACATCGGAGGGTCTAGGTAAACCCTACAGACCCTAAACCCAACAAGTTTTTTGATGAAGAAACTATGAGACGACCTGCCCCAAGCCATGAGTCCAAGGTTCGGCATTGAGGGTTTGGGGCTTCGAGTTAAGGGTTTGATGGTTCTGGGTTTTAGGGTTAGGGTTTTAGGGTTTAGGGTTTTAGGATTTAGGATTTAGGGTTTAGGATTTAGGGTTTAGGAATTCTAGGAATTTAGGGTTCTAGGGTTTAGGCTTTGGGGCTTAGGGTTTGGGTCTCAGGTTTGGGATTGAGGTTCAAGGCTTCATGGTCCAAGCTTTAAGGTTTGAGGCTTAGTGCCTGAGTCTTTGGGTCTAGGGATTGGGCCTTACCTGCGAACCCCAGCAGTTGTTCACGAAACAATGATTACCCCAAACCCCAAACCACGTGAGTACGGAGCCTCATTCATGAAAAAGTGGCTGCTTGGAAATACCACTCTCATTTCTGGTAGTTTGGGTTCTGGGTAAGGAGGGGTTGGGGTAAGGGTTTTAGGGCTTATAGGCTCTAAACCCCAAACCCTTAACCCCACCAAATCCCAAACCCTAAATCGCAAACCCTAAATCCCAAACCCTAAACCAACGACCACAACCCCAAACCCTAAACCCCAACCACAAACCGTCCCAAACCCTGAACCCTTAAACCGTGCGCTAGAGCTTCAGGGCTTGCGTTCAACAGCCCTAGGAGCTTAAAAACTGTTCCCTAGAAAACTCCGCCCTACACCCGAAAATCCCTCTAACTCGAACTTAGGGTTTAGAGATTAGGGTCCAGGGTTTAGGATTTCCACCTAGGGCTTAGGGTTCCGAAACTTATGCCCGCGCAGAAACTCTACAGGCACTTCCAACAATCCAGCAGAAGTTTGGCTGCGCAACCCAGAAGATCCATGGCAAAAAGACGTTATCCCTGGTGCATGTGTATATATATATATACATATTTATGTATAAACATCTGCGCGTTCTCATGTTACCTCAAAGAAGTGTAGCTCTTCCCCTTACTAAATTACAATGCAAGAAAAGTTGAGGAACAATGTTCAACGGTACATGCACTGGAAACCCTCCCAACCAACTATTTGCGCTGTTTCTTGGTTGATAATCAGCAAACGGTCGATCACTTGTTCAGGACATACCCTGTGCCCTGAAGCCTACACCATAATCTAACCTAAACCTTGGGTCAATCCCCCACCCAGTAATGGGCACCACAAGGGACAAGTGCAGGTATATTAAGGCCTTATAAGCTCCATATTAAGGAGCTATTACTATAGGGTGGACTAACGCCCTAAACCCTAAACCCTAAACCCTAAGGTTTTGAACCTGGACCTTATCTTCCTGAAGGTACCGAGATCGTCTGTCACATCTGGGATCCCTTGGGGACCTACCTGTTTTAAACCCAAAACCCTAAACCCCTAAAACCCGTACACCCCTTTATAGGGTTTAGGGGTTTTAGGGTTTAGGGTGAAACCCGTAAGCCCCTAAAAACCCTGAACCCCTGAATCATACGGATGGCCTTGCTGAGTCGCAAGACCGAGTCCATGACACCCGCGGTGCTGACCACGGCAGGCTGGCTCTCCTTGAAAGACTCTCTATGAAGAATTTGGGGTTAATGGGTTTAGGGGTTTTATGACTCCCTATAAGTTTAGGGGTTTGGGGTTTAGGGGGTTTAGGGTTTAGAGTTTAGGGTTTAGGGGTAAAGGAGTTTAGGGTTCAGGGTTCAGGGTTTAAGGGTTAAGGAGTTCAGGGTTTAGGGGTTAAGGAGTTTAGGGGCTTGGGGTTTAGGGCACTAGGGAACCCCAAACCCCACCTCCTATGCCGTAAGCCCTGTCTGCAAACATTGACCAGTGTCTTCTGACAATTGACAGGGCAGCGCTGTAGGTTTAGGTTAGCAGGGTACTAGGGTGTAGGGATTAGGGCACGGTTTAGGGTTTATATAGGGTATGAAGATCGTAGGGGATTCTATTGTGGGATTATCGAGGAGTCTAAGGTTGTCTTTCTGGTTGTAGTAGGGAGCAGATGAATGGAACAGAAGATGGACACTACTATATACTTGAGGTTATTTCGCGGCTACTAACCCTGAACCCTAAACCCTCAACCCCAAACCCTCAGGCTTCCATTCCCTACTGGCGGTACGAGCAGTCAGTAAGCAGATTAGGTTCAACGGTTTGGGGTTTGGAATCTAGGAGTAATTTAGGGTTAGGTTTAGTAGGCTCTATGCAAGGATGCGGTTTAGGGTTTAGGGCTTAGGGACTATGTTGGGATAGATATTTGGAGTCATATAGGGTTTAGGGTTCAGAATGCAGTGACCTGACTGCAGGCACAACATGTTTTTGTCAACTTCACGGGACGATTCTTACCTGTGCAGATTTGTGACGTAGATCCAGGAACTGTCCTTCCAGCCTACTTGGAGGCCCATGGGACTTAGTAACTATAATAACTGGGCTTATACCTCGACTTATAATCCCCCTAAATGGGCTTATAGGGGTTACCCCAATTATAAGTAGGCTTATAAGCCCAGTTAATGGGCCTCCACTTGGAGGTTCGTTGTGCTTATAACCGACTTAGTAACTGTAGTTATAACCCAATTATATCTAGGGTAACTGTAGTTATGGGACTTGAAATTGGGTTATAACTACAGTTACTAAGTAGGTTATAAGTACTACGAACCTCCAAGTAAACCCTAAGCCCTAAACCCTAAACCCTAAACCCTAAATCCTAAACCCTAAATCCTAAACCCTAAGTACCCCGCATTTTCTAGAACTGGGACTCCGGACAGGAGACCCTGATCTCAAAGGCTTTTAGCCCGTACCCTTACCCTAGAAGCCCAGTTACCTATATATTGGGTTTGGGGTTTAGGGTTTAAGGTTTAGGGTTTAGGGTTCAGGGTTTAAGGTTTAGGGTTTAGGGCTTAGGGCTTAGGGTTTAGGGGGTTACCCTAGAAGCCCAGTTGCCTACATATTGGGTTCCTGTCCTCAAGACCCTATATAAGTATATACTATCTGTAACCCAAGGACCTACTATGTGGGTACCTGGACTTCTAGGGTTAAGGTTTGTATCCTGGTCCCACAGGCTTTGACAAAGGGGCTATGTTCCAGGGAAGGTACAAAGAAAACCTCCCTGATGACTGCATCTTCTCTACCTGATGCATGGTTTGCATGTGTGGCCTCTCTAGTATGGACACCTCAGATATGCCTTCATCACTATACCTAAGGAAATCTCATGGGGCTTCAGGGTACTTTAATACATAAATACCACAACGCATGAGGGGCCCGGGGTCCGAGTACCAGAAAACTAGATACTTGGTTTCCAAAACATGTTCCCATGCGGCCCCAGTATAACATAGGGTCCAGGTCACTCGCGGGGCATTGTCAGAAGGTGGTCACATGAGCTGTATTCTAAACTCCTTATTTCGGGGATTTTCTGAGAGACTACAATAGAGGTTTTTAAGGAGGATGCTGGGGCTTCAGGCTATGGCTCTCATGGCTTTACGAACTCTATGCATCCCTGTATAATGACAGCTTCACTTTAATTCGATCTTCTTGTATTGGGGTGGCATATCCCTTTAACTCCTTAACCCTAAGCCATTCGCGCTATACATACCCTTAACCCTGAACCGTAAACCCCCAAAACCTAATTTTCACTCAAACCTGAACCCTGACCACCCTAAACCCTAAAGCCTAAACCCCAAGCCCTAAACCCCAGACCCCAAAGCCTAAACCCTACACCCCAAACCCTAAACCCCCAAGCCTAAACCCCAAACCCCAAAGCCTAAACCCTACACCCCAAGCCCTAAACCCCCAAGCCTAAACCCCAAACCCCAAAGCCTAAACCCTACACCCCAAGCCCTAAACCCTAAACCCCAAGGCCTAAACCCTAAACCACAAACCCTACATGCTACATTCGTACCCTAAGGGTCCAAGGACCCAAATAACAGGGTTTTAGGGCCCAAATACCATTAATATTATAATATTTGGGCCCTAAAACCCTATTATTTTTGGGTCCTTGGACCCTTAGGGCTACACTTGCCCAAGGGCCTGCTTGGCTCCCTGTGGCTCCATGTCGTAGGTCATTCGTTGGTACGTGTCCCCATACCTGGCCAGGGGAAGGTTTAGGGCTTTAGGGTTATGGGTTTAGGATTTAGGGTTGAGGATTTAGGGTTTAGGATTAAGGGTTTAGGATTTAGGGTTTAGGGTTAAGGGTTTAGGATTTAGGGTTTAGGGTTAAGGGTTTAGAGTTTAGGACTTAGGGTCTAGGGTGTAGGATTTAGGGTAGGGTTTCAGGGTTTAGAGCTTAGGATGACAGACCTGAAGCCTGGGGATAACAAAGGGATTCGGGTTTAGGGTCTAGGGTCTAAGGTGGAAGGTCTAGGGTTTGTGGTTCAACCTGAAGCCTAGGGATAAGAAAGGGATTCGGGTTTGGGGTTTAGGGTGTAGGATTTCAAGCCTGAAGCCTAGGGATAACAAAGGGATTAGGGTTTAGGGGTTAGGGTTTAGGGACCTAAGCCCTTAGGCCTATAGAGGTATGTAGCTTTCAGGTTTGGTGTCCCCATACCTGGACATTGGGCGGGTCAGTGCGGTTTAGGGTTCAGGGTGGTTTAGGGTCGAGGGTGGGTTACTTCCATTACTTTGCGTTCGGGTGTACGTGTGTTTGTGGGCGGTGGGGGGTCATTTTGAGCTTGAAGCTTGGAACTGTTGCGCTTAAGTAAACTTGGCAACCCTAAGGAATGGTAGGTTTATATGGGCTTGAGGGTTTGTGGCCTAGGGTGGTTTAGGGTTTAGGAGGCTGGTTTTTGGTTCGCTTTAGGGCCCAGGGCACTCGTAAACAGGGACCGAAATACAACAACCCTATAGGGCTATACAGGGGTTCAGGTTTGGTGTCCCCATACTTCGCAAAGGAGTACAAGGGTTTGGGGCTTAAGGATTGGGGTTTGGGTTCAGGGTTTAGGATTTAGGGATTGGGAATTAGGGATGAGGGTTTGGTGTTCTAAGCACGCCTTGTCTCTGCAGGCGAAGTGTGAAAGCTAACGTTTAGGGATGCGGGCGTAGAGTCTAGGATATGTACTACCTCAAGAATGGGAGTTTGACTGGGAAATCACCGGAACATGAATCGGCAACGCAGGGTTTATCTATAGAGGCATATAGAGAAACGGCAAGGACAATGGAAGCTGATGACTACACCACGGGTTACAAGGGTTCTATGGGAGTATGGAAGGTTTAGGGTTCTTTTAAGTGTTTGCAGAGGGGGTTACAGGGTATATATTGGGGGGAAATAAGGTTTAGGGTTCAGGGTTCAGCAATACAGGGTATTTTGGTACCTCTGTCTAGCACAGGCCCAGGAAGGGGGATCCCAGCATACATCCCAAAATGCAGGGTTGGGCCTGGGAAGTGTTCAACGGTTTCAATGTATCACAACAGGCAAATGTTTCAACGTGGTCCAAACGATAATTCAAAAACGACTGTTTAAACAGATTAGACCCACCAAAGCATTTACACGTTTAAACCTAAACGATGTTTGGAGCGACCCCCAACCCCTATGTCAACGCAGATGAAAATCTTTCTCCGCGTGTTCACCTTTGATCCTACATTTTCACAGCTCTTACGCCCTAAACTCTAGAAACTCTAGTTGAACTTATTTGGCCCTCAAACCCTACACCCCAAACCCTAAACACCACATCTTAAATGGGGAGACCCAGCATAGACGCCAAAGTATTACCATCTTTTTATAGGGACCCCCACGAGGGTACCCTTAGTTTTGGGAACCCTTCAATGCTACAAACTTCTGCGCTCTTCTTATAATCCCTGTAACCCCTGAACAGGACCACCTAAGTGTGGGAAACCCCAGCATTGATAACCATCAAGAAGTTAACCAAATCGACCTCTACATATCCCCTAGACACCCTTTTGGGACCCTAAGAACCCTTACTTACTCCTGAGCCCTCAGAACCGTAAACTCCAAACCCTCCAAGCCCTAAACCCCAAACCCCCTATGCCCTAAATCTAAGAACCTGAAAATCACTAAACTGAAACAATCGAGAAGGGAGGCACCATCTCACGTTGCACTGACCGACCCATGGCCTGTTCCGGGCTTAGGATCTTACGCCGGTTAGGGTTAGGCGGACCCCCCCAACCCTGTAATAGTGGTAAACTGGGAAAATCAGAAGACCCAGTTTAGGGCTTATGGTTTAGGGTTAAGGGAGGTATAATTGCCATTATCCCTTATAGTCACTAGCCGCGGGTAGGGGGGTCCACCAAATGAGATATATAGGGGCATGTATGGCTTTAGGCTTTATAGGGCTTTGGGATTCAAGTGTAGGGTTTAAGGTCTCGTGTGAAGGCATTGCAGTGTGTAGGGTTTAGGGCCTAGGGCTGGAGCCCCAACTCTATTGTTGGTAGCTATTGTTCGTGACCAACCCGGATTCCCAGATTCGGGTGCTTCAGAACTTGAAATCTAAGAGTTTGGGCTCGGGATTTGTGCTAAGAGAATTCGGAAAGTCTAAGTTCCCATGTAACCGGTAAACAAAAAGAGCTTTTCCTGATGTCCATCTTTAATAAAGAGACCCCAGTAAACAAAAAAAGGAAAGGGGTACAGCTGCGGTACCTAGCTGTAGAGTTGAGGGTCTCTTACTTCTTTTGGGATCAGGGTTGCAGGTTTAGGGTTAGGGTTTAGGTTTAGGATATGATCTGAACACGTTGGGTCGTGTTTTGAGGGGTCGCTTCAGTCAGCATCTAAGGTTGAAACCATGGGCCCCTAGCATGTGCCCCTAACTTTTGCATCCTTACATATTTAGTATATACCCTATGTGTACCCTCAAGGGTCCCTAGAATCCCCCTAAAAGGCTCAGCAGCCCATATTAGAGGCCTAAACCTTAAGCCAAAACCCCTTAGTCCTAAAACCGTAAACCCTAAACCCCCAACCCTAAATCCTAAAACCCTGAACCCTAAACCCTAAAACTTGAACGAGTCACGCGAAGGGCCACAGATCAGCCTAAAGCCCGATGAACATGCCTCCTCGAAGGGTCCCTATAACAAGGACAGCGTTTCAGATCCGCTCTGTTTACAGCCTTAGTGCAAATACCCCGTAACCCTATACAGTAAGGGCATAAATGACCAACAATAGAGAAGCAAATGGAGAAAAACATGGAACATGAAATGGAAACTGCGTTTAAACAGGGCTTTCTTGGGATTGTAGGTTGGTGGCCTCAATGATTTCCAACATGATGTTCAGGCCTATACCTAAACAATACTTATACGAGGAATTTAGGATCATGATACTGGCAATTCTTTAGGCCTCTATATGACTTCCCGCAAAGCTGTAAATGCGCTGGATGCAGGAAATCTTGCACCTCTTATAGGACCCCTGTAACATGGTGATTTGTTGGTTGTATATATATATATATACATATTGGACCCCCCCCCTCCCCCCCCACACAGCAATAGTGACTACAAGACTATAAGGGAAAGGACAGAAGGATTTTATTAAGGTCCTCTTATATTCTTATTCAACCACTACTACAGGGCAGGGGGTCCTCCTAAAGTATATGCTATACATGGTGGTGCAAGATATCCTCCATGCACGGCACCATTGACAAAAAAAAACAAGTTGCCAATCGTTAGCTACTTGGACCCTGAGGCCGGGCCCCAAAGTGGCAGGTACCCAAGAATTGCGGGCTAAGGCCCGAAAAACTATCGCCCAATGGGTCCACAAGCCCAATAATGACCAACGCCCGGGCTACTCAGATGCTCCCAACCTAGATGTACATAGGCTATAGTGATATAGGGGATTATAGAGGTTTATAAGGGGATTATAGGGTTTAAGGTTTAGGATTTAGGTTTAGGGTTTGGGGTGTAAACTCCTTAAAGGGGGCTATAT
>CAJNIZ010000873.1:0-30663 GCA_905231905.1 Symbiodinium pilosum
TAAAAGGGGGGTTGTATAGGGGATTATACTGGGGACTATTATAGAGGTTATTACGAGGGATACTAGAGTATAGACTATGGCTCGTATGCACATCTAGGGGGTATACAGGGATTTCTTACATTAGTACTGCAGAATCAAGTATCTTGGAGCCACCAGCAGGCCACTTCTCAAGTGCCATATGCCCTATTTGGGGTTTAGAGGGTTTAAGGCTTAAGGTGAAAAGATGGTTTAGGGATGGGTTTAGAGTTTAGGGTTTAGGGTTTAGGGTTTAGGGTTTAGGTGTTTAGGGGTTTAGGGGTCCGAAGGATTAAAGGCTCGGTGGCAAGCCCCGGACCAGATCCCTAGACTCTAAATTTATGGGTTCTCTCAAAAGAAAAGGTTACCATTTTGGGTGTCCTTTCATTAGAAGTATAGTATTTGGGGGTCTCTATTAAAGCCCCCCTATTTTGGGAAACTACCAGATCGCAAACTTTATCCCATGCTTCCCAAACCTAATTCCCACCAAAATGCACGACTACCCAGCCTCGCCAGCCCGAAAGCCTAAAACTGCAAAGCTGCAAACTCCAAACCGTTGACTCCCCAAACTCCAACGCCCCAGAGCCTGCATCCAGTTTCTGAAAATGTTTACCAGTACTCCCCATGTATTTCTACTTGGAGATTCAGGGCAACTATAGCCCAATTACAACCATATTGGGGACTAGGGGGCTCATAATTGGCTCATAACTGCAGCTTAAATGGGGTTATACTTACCATTAACCTCCAAGTAGACATAAGTAGGGCATCCCAAAGGCTCCTATCTTGAGAAACTCTATACCCTAAATCCTAAACCCCTACACCCTAAATCCTAAAACCCTAAACCCCTAAATCCTAAACCCTAAAACCCTAAAACCCTGAACCCGAAACCCTAAACCCCTAAACTCTAGACCCCAGAACGCTCAAAAAGGCTTCTACGACAAGATTCCCAGCACCGAGCGGTTGAGCCAACTTTTGGGAGAGGCTCTCAGAGAGCCACCCAGACTACTGAAGAAGCCTAAAGACTACAGGGATGATAAAGGGTTTAGGGTTTTGAGTTTAGGGTTTAGATGGGTGCCCAGTTGTGGGTCTTGAATTACAACCATGGGTCAGAAAGAGTTGAAGTAGGGTTGCGGAGGGTTGAGAGATGCTATCTCTGTGAGGCTTACGCTAGGGCTTACGGTTTAGGGAAATTGACTTGGAAACTGGGTTTACACAGGGGCTTATACGGAAAATTGCCACAGTCAAAATTCCAGATTCCTTCTAGAATTGTGGTACAGGGTTTACGGTTTTGGTGCCTGAAATGGACCTATATGTTGGTAAGTATTTAGCCCCCCGTAGTACCTCGACCCCAACGTATGTAGCAACGTACTGGTTTTTGGGCCGTTTGTTTGCAAACCCCTAACCCTGAACCCTAAACCCGAATCCCAAAACCCTAAACCCTATTGGGGGTTTAGGCAAAGTTTCTTTCAGGGATTAGGGTTACGAGTGTTGGCTTTGAAGCGTGAGGCTTTGGATGGAGATTCAGGTTTTGGGGTTGAGGGTCAGTCAAAGGTTGAGGATTTAGGGCTTAGAGTTGGAAATTTGAGGTCTGGGTTTTAAGGAATTAGGGTTGAGGGATAGGTTTTAGGGAGCATTTGAAATAAAGGGGTATGGAGTTTTATAAACTTGTAATGCGCTTGCTTTTGAAGATTTACCGCGTTTCGTTTGGGACTTGCGGGGGGCTGTTCAGGGGAATTACGAGCATACGGGTGGTATGAGGTCAGGGTGTCTGATGATATTTTGGCCTGAGTTTGAGTGATCGCAGAATGGGCATTGTAGTATTCTGAGGAGTACTTCATCGGTCCCGATATCTCACGGCATCACTGTTGTCGAATGAGGGGTCCTAGCTCCACAATAACGCCGCTCTGGGTTACTTGCAAGCGGGTTACACGGGAGTCTCCAAGAATCACTCTTTGGATTTCGAAAGTCTTGGCGTAAACAATCATAAAGAATTACTGTATTGGTCATATTTGGGGGCTCTTCATGTTACAACACTACCGAGAGAGGATTTCGGCGTCATTAGTGATGATGCCAGCAGCTGTCATCGTAACGACCATAGTAGCAAGGATAGTAGTAGAGCTAGTTGTAGGGCGAATAATGGGAAGACTTTGAATATCAAGAATCCAGCATAGTCTGTGCTGTGTACCTTTTACACTGGGGCTTATGCTATTCTATAATGCGAAGGACATGCTGGATCGTTGAACAGTGGAGAGTTTTTTCGGGGGCCTGCTGAAATTGGAAACTGAATTCTTGCTCAGGTACAATGAGAACAACGCCGCAATGGACCTTGTCGGGGCCTCAGGATTTTGGGTGCATGTCCTGCGTCTCGTATGGTTGGCGGGAATGATGGGTTCATCTAGTTTTGGAGCATCCCCATGTCCGCGACATCTTGCAGCCATGCCAAGAGTAGTCTGGAATCCTGTCCTTCTGAGTAGGTGCCGTAGGGAACTATTCATAGCTAGCATCAGGGGCAGGGAGCAAAGATGGAATGGCCCTTATTTGAAGTTCCAAAAACGGGTGTGCAGTGCCAAGGTCTTGTTCAATGACGCTATGTGCCACGTGGGCAAGATCTGCCGACGCTTTGCCAGTTCAGTGGGTTAACTGGATTGCTGATTATTAAGGAACTCAAATTAAGATACGTGCTGTAAATAAGGACTCCCAACTATTCACTATATACCCATGTTATGGTATTTTAGTTTAAGTTCTCTGACAGCAACCGATTTAAGAGTTCAGGGGCTTGTGGTTTAGGGTTTATGTCATAGCTTCGTCAACAGCGACTACGGTGCCGGTCCCTTGAGCTTTAGCCTACATTTCGACGATCTGTAGTTATACCGTAGACCAACAGAATCAGACTTACTATGAATCCTTCAGCACCAAGCATGAGGCCATCTAATATGATGATGCGGGTTGGTCATGAGCTGCATGGGCAAAGACATTGCGCTCCCCAATAATCAAAAGTCGACTAAACAGCCCCAAGGTGCTATGACAGCTATGATCGCGTCGTTACTGTCATAGCCTTCATTACATCAATGTGAACAGCAAAGTGGCAACACAGCCAAAGCCCTCACATTGCCTAAGCCCTAAACCCTACCTTCAAATAAGGTATCATCACCAGCACGCCCGGACATCCTTTGCTGGTTGGTGTGGGCGGCAGCGGCCGACAGAGTTTGTCGCGCTTGTCCTCGTACACGCGCCTGCGCTGCAGCGATGGTCTTTGTTGATCACTATCTGAGCTCGAGTCTAATCTCCTAGTATCCCCCTTATTAACCCCCCTATTTGTTCTATGTAGCCCCCTGTAAGGAGTTTAGACTATAGTTTATCTGACATTCAATTGTTGGAATTCAATTGTTCTGAGGGTGCCCGGACTTGAAGCTTGGCACGTTCCCTCGTGATTATGGTCATAAACCCTAAGCCCTAGATCCCTTTTAGCATTGAAGGCAGGGTGTTTTTGCTTATGGGCCCATGGCCAGCAACCTGCTCGCATATGCTGTTACGGAGCAGTCGCTAACTTTGTTTGCCCAAATGCTTCCCCTAGCGAATGCGGGGGACTGACAACTTTTTGATCACCAATCCCTACTTGGAGGCCCATGGGACTTAGTAAGTACTTATAACTGGGCTTATAACCCTACTTATAACTGGGGTAGCCCCTAAAAGCCCATTTAGGGGGATTACAAGTAGGGTTACAAGCCCACTTACAAGAATTTACTAAGTCCCATGGGCCTCCAAGTACTGAATCCAGGAGCCAAAAGCTCTGAGCAAGGCAAAAGCTGACTCGCCGCACATTCAGATTTCACCGGTTGAGCAGAAATCTCTAGCAGTAGTATGTAGATATTCCAAATATAGTACGGTGGCCGGAGCATTACATAGTCCGTATGATACCGGGGGAATGTTCATTCGAATGGGCTGTGGGTATGGCACAGTGTTCTCCCTACTGCGCAGCTGGAGGGGACGGACAAAGCAGTTCTAGGATATGGGACGGTGGAGTTCCTCTGACGTTATTCTTTGGTGCGTTGCCCACGAAAACGGCGAGCAAAGGGCTTCAAATAAAACAAGCATGGTAGGCAGCTAGGAGCCAGTTCTTTGCTTGGACCATTTTGCCTTTCAGGCCATTGCTGGTGTGTTGAAATCAGGGAAGGCATGTTCGATTGCTGGTGTGTGCCGCCTCTGCAGTTCTCGCATGCAGTCGGCTCTCTCAAGTTCCGTTCGTCATCACTTGCAGGAGTCGCGTGTAGGGCAGGGAAGACAGTGCAAAGTCCGAGCGGTACACTTGGAATCCTCAGCACATACTTCCAAAGTGTTTCTACAGGTTCTCAGATGTAGGACGCGCCAACGTTTTCCGAGATCACAATTTGTTTGGTTTGGCAAAGGTATACCTCCTCGAAAAAGCAGCAAGCAACGTAGACCTTCTGAAGCATTCCGAAGCTAGATTCGGATTTCCAGAACCTTCATGAGGTCCGTCCCTCGTTAAGGATTGCGCATCCGGTCTTGGTTTTGGGGTTCTGCGGAACAGTGAGCGAACCTTGGACCCGTCCTCTGCATGGTGCGCTTGCAAGCCCTAAGCATCAGGTGCCTGTACACGACCATGATGATCGTCATCAGCAGCTTGGTGCAGCACACATTTTGGAGTCAGCCAGGGTTGCATGACGCAGGCCTGAATGATTTGGACAGTGTCTTGGGCGATTAGCTGATATCTGAAGTTTCGCAGGGCCAGGCAGGGATCCTACAATCTTTGACGCTGTCATGGGTGTCCCTGGTGAGCCGAACCTGGAATCGGTCTGGGAGCTCCTGAATACTGTAACAGTTCTAGAGTTTAGGATTTATAGGGTTTGGGGTTTCAGCTTGTCAAATTACTGGTCAGCCATTCCCTGCCTCCCTCAAGTATCGTTAGGGCCCTCAAAGGGCACCCCTTCTGGAGAAAAGACCAACTCTTTCAAGCCACCTCCATCCCCATAACTATGTAGCCCCTGCAGAAGGATCTGAACACTGTAGTTGCTCCTCGGCCCTGCGCCATAAGCCCTGGAGTTGCACTCTTCAAAAGGGTTCTAAACTCTGCGAACTCTATGATTCAAAGACTCCTGCGCCCTCCCTAGGCCTCAGGCTTTCTTGACTTCAACTAAGCGGCCACTTTCGACCCTGAGCCCTATACCCTGAACCCAAATCCCTAGACGATCCCAGGACCCAAATTGTACCGCAAGGCTCTGACCAGAACCCTAGTCCTGGACCCTAACCCGGACCTGAAACCCAGCCAATACAAACTGCAAGCGATACCTATGCCCATTCCTACACTTTACGTAAACCCTAACACAAAATCCCCAAAACCCCCTAAACCCCACAACCCCCCAAGGCGGTACCTATGGCCTGAACGACCTGAAGGGAGACCTCCAGGGCATGTACATGAAAGCTGGCGTCAAGGCGCTCAAGATGTTTTACGGCTTTGCGTGTTTTGGGGTTTGCAAGTCTTAGGGTCTGGGGCGTTTAGTGATTTGGGGAATCATTTAGGGTTCAGGGTTAAGGGTATTTCGTGTTCAGGGCTCAGGATTTTGAGCTGAGGGTTCAAGAATGCAAGAGCTGATTATACAGTTCTTTAGATTCAGGGCTTCTGCGTGGAGTAGTTTGAGACTTAGGGTTATGGCCTCCAAGGTTAGGTACCCTAAACCCTAAACCCCCGCTGTCAAGGTTTAAGTTTGAGGCTTGGCATTTCTGTACGGGCTGGCGTAGGGTTTTACGCTGGAGATGCGAGGGATGTATGGTTTTTTTTGCTATTTGATGCCATAGTCCAAACTCCTTAGATTGAGGGGGTTGCTTGGAGTTTCGACGATAAATTTTTGCTCAGCAGTACAACAGGTACTGGCACAAACAGGAGGATTGTTGTTTCAGGCAGCATTGTGAAGCGAACTGGCTGTGTAGTCTTGCATTCCAGCACACGTCCAGAAGCCCCAAAATCTGCAATGTAGACCCGTAATTAAGAAACCCCCGCCTTTTAAGGGCCTGCTAGGATCCCTGTTATAATTCCTATCAAGGGGAGGGGGCTTAGTAACCAGGGGTCTACATTACTCCCTGCACCCAAGAACCATGTAAAGAGAGTCACACCAGAAGTAGATCTGCCAGTTTTCGCCAAACCAGAGCCATTATCCATTATCGCACTTGAAATTTCTCACGGTTCCCCAAACCTGATCCCTTCCGCATCCGTGTCTGATTTGGTACGTGTCAAATTCCGGCCGTATTCCATGGAATGAAGGAAGATCCTGAATATATGGATCTTCTTCCAGGCTGTACCACACTTTTGGCGTGCGTGCACGCACCACTAAAGCAGCAAAGCCACAAATCCATCTCTGTCCCCGAAGCTCCCAAATCCTGACAGGACGAGGGTGTGATGTTCCTCTTCACAGATGGGCAGATCACCAATGCGACTTGGCTAACCCCTGCCCCTGCTTGTAGGGAATTGAGGACCCAGAGTAGTAACAGTTGCAGTAAGTGGATTAGGGCCATCCATAACTTTTCCTGCTCCCTCTGCACCCTATGGTCTGTATGCCATGTAATCCTTATATAGCCCTGCATGCCCCCCAAAAAACGGTATATAATCCTTATAAAAACCCTCTATAACAGGTATATAGCCGCACGTCACTCGCAGTTCCCTCTGTTCCCTACACCTAGGCCAGTCTCTGGGCTCAGGCCTTGCAACTCCTATGTTAGGGTTTTACTTAAGGGTTACCACAGAAAAAGGGTGAGTCTGTGTATAGCGTGTCCCAGTGCACGACCACAAACTGAGATCCTACCCGAATTGATGTTCCCAAAGAGTGTCAAAGTAGAAGAGTTGGGATAGAAAGTGGATGTCTCAGTCAAGGGTTGCCACACTCTGAGGGTGGCTGTATATTTCACGGCCTCAATGTTGAATGCCTGAGCCGCCAAGCGATTTTAGGAGAAGTTCTTGGTGTTCATCAACGACCTGCTGGCATCAGGACCGGGGCCATAAGTTGTCAAAATGGGCCTGCCGGAGCAGCACCCCTTCTGACACTTCATGTCCCAGTTCGGCTTATGAAGCTTCATTTTGGAATTATATTGGGATTCTATTGGGGTTGTAATGGAAAATAAAATGGAAACTACTGTTTCACCTCACATGAGGGAAGATGATCCAGGCCGAAGCAACCGCAAGCCTGCACGAAAATAGGGCTGCTCGGTGTCAGGGGCTTGCAGAAGCATGCATCCTTCCGAAAAGAGTTTTTGATGAGCAGGCAGTCGTCTCTACAGAGCCTTGAACTAATGGGGAACCCCATTCTCCTTGTCATCAACTCCCAAGGGTGCCGACTGAGAAGCCCTCGAATCAAGGACACTGGCTCTGTTGCAATATCTCCAAGCGTCTACCGCGCGACAGGAGACATTGCAGATCTCTATGCCATGGATGAGAAGGACCTTCGCTGCACATTTGAGAAGCCTGCGGGCTCTCTCTAGTGCGTTGCTTGTTTGCTGATCGTGCTTCCTGAAAAAGGATGCTGGGTAAGACTCGCACACAGTAATTGCACTGCAGTGTCTGAGTAGAGACCTACGACCTTGTAGAATTCCGGGCCCCTGTAGCATGCACGACTGGACACTATCTCAGCTGTCTGAGCTGGGGTCCCAGCACGGAGATTTCCGCACCCCTGAACACATTGCAACCCTGAAGCCGAAACCCGTGGACCACATCTGCAGCAGCCCAGCCCTGCATCAGTCGTACATACCACGTCTGACTTTTGAAGCTTACAACTGCGCAACAACTAAACTCTGAAGCCTGACTCCCTGCTTCTGTGGAAAATCAGATAGAACTCCCGAAATGGAACCTATGTAGACTACCGTATGCTTTCGCAAGAAGCGCCTACATGGTCCAAGTAAGTTTGGGCACGTTTAACACCGTAAACCCTAAACTAAACCCTAAAGCCCTTTAGGCCCCAATGCCCAACCCCTAAATTCCATATGCAATCAGCCAGGATGCCATCCGCAACGGCGTCCGCAGTGGCTGCAAAGGTGCTGGAATTCAGGCCATGGAGGGGAAAAGGTGGCTTTAGCAGCTCTGGATGGATGGTTTAGGGTTTAGGGTTTAGGGTGGGCCACCTAGGACATTGTTTCTGGGCCGATTTTGCAGGCATATGGCGTAGATTCCAAGCAAGTTAATTCTGAACATTGTCGTCCCGGCGTGGTGTCTTTGGGTAGTGGGGTTCAAAGAGAGTAAAGTTTTTTTGGTTAATTCTTCGGACGTAAGACAATTTGAAGTTTCTGCGATTCACGGGTTAAATCTTCACAGCAGCACCTTTAAAGCTCTTACGTTAGGAGTTAAGAGCCCCCGACTACAACGGCCTTTTGGTGGGTTATATGACGCCGTATGACGTTCAGACCCTACCCGATAGATGCGGTCGGGGACAGGGTGACGTCCTCCAGTTACAGAAATGCTTGGGCTCTCTTTTGCTTTAGGGGTTTAAGGTTTAGGGTTTAGGTCCCGAGACCTGAACCATGACATAGAGATTTGCATCCATGTGCACTTAATCTGTCGGAGGACACTCCGGAGAACTTGTGGAGCTTCTTCATCTCGCGCATCCGCATCTGTCCCTGCAAGTCATACCTGACAGAAAGGGCTACAGGGATCAGCATAGAGTTCCCATTGTAGGTATGAGATTCAGGGCTCTGCAGCTTTCATGTTACAGTTTGGGCTTTAACATGTTTTCAGGTTTTGGATTGATCTCGCACATGCACACAAAGGCAGACAGAACAAAGCTTAAGTCAGAAGGGGCTTGGGCTTTTGAGTTCAGGGCGTGGTGTCAGGTTTTGGGTTTGCTCGTTGCGCCTTATGTGGACGCCTACGCCAGAGAGATAGATCCCCTGCACAGAATCCTGAAACACTTAGTCCAACGTACATGGATTCTTCAGTCCACTTGTTCCAACTGGTGGGGCGAGCCTTCACGTCTGAGACGAGCTTTTTTCTGTCGCTTGTTTGGCCCCATTTGAGCTACTGTCTAAACTTCTTTAGCGGGATACTAGGAGTTAAGAGATTGGCTCATCTTTTGTTGAGAACAAGTATGTGAACAAATATGCCTTTTGTACCGTCAGCATGGGCAGAGGGGAGCAGTACTGGGTTGAAGACTCACAGGCCTGTCCCTCCATCCTACAGCCTTCCAGTCAGGCATCTTGATTTTCTGAAGGGGGCTCGCTGAGCGGCGGACACACTTCAGTCGTTAATTTGTAGCCAACTTTGGATTAGCAAGCCTTGGGCAGGGCTTCTTCGAAGGCCTGCACTGTCAAGACCCAGAGATCCTGAAACTAAACCCAGGCTCCAGAAAACCGAAGCCCAAAGTCAACTCTCAGCTCTATGAACCCTAGACCTTAAACCCTAAGACCCTGAACCTTAAACCCTAAATCCAAGCCAGACCCTATGCCAAGCCTCGCAACCTCTGAACTTTATCCAACTGGTGCCCAACCCCCTAGACACTATAAACCCTAAACCCTACAAAACTCCAACTAGACCCCAGCCCTTAAAAACTGGACCCCCAAGCTCTATCAACCCTAGCCCCGAGCTAGCCCCTAAGCCCTCAACGCCTTAAATCTCAGTCTTACTCCTCAGATCCCTTTACGCTTTAGGGTTTGGGGGGTTTAGGGTTTTAGGGCTCAAGGTTTAGGGCCTTTGAACCCTGAAGCCCCTCTCCATCCCTTCAGGTAAGAACCTCCACATGTCCCTCTGCTTCAGCCCTGTGGGCGATGCCATGCGCGGCCGCGCTCGAAAGTTCCCAGCCTTGGTCAACTGCCGCTAGGCTTTGGAATTTATAGGGGATTACACAAAGGAGTAAGTATTAAGGGGGATATTAAGGGCGATGCTAGGAGTTAGACTATAACTCATACAGGACTTAGTTAGGGCTTGGGGTATAGGGTCTAGGAGTGAAGGGTTTAGGGTGTAAGGGTTTCAGCTTTTGGGGGCCAAGGGTTTATGTGTAGGTTTTAGGGTTTCAAAGTTTGGGTGGTAAGCTCTACAGGGGCGTCTAGCTATTGTAAAAGGATGCTCTGGCTCTGTATGGACCATATGAGTTAGTTTCTTTCAATGTACGGGTTTTCTCAAAACCCCTAGGGATATATGGGGGCTAGAATGGATCTATAAGGGTTTGCCTAAGGATTTTGTAAAGTTTCCTGTTTCGAGAAGTTGCTGGTAACACTTAGGGTTGGGTTGGGCGACAGTTATAGGGCAACAATTTTACATTAAGCTTTAGGGTAGTAGGGTGTTCTTGTCGGTTTCGGGGTTTGAGGCTGCCAACTTGGTGGCCATAAATTCTTGCAGCTACCCCTTTAGACTAAACTGCTAGATCCTCAGGCCTAATTGACCCCGAAACTCTAAATCCTTGAGCCCTGGAAACTCCTGAAACCTCTGAACCCTTGATCTGTAAGCCCTTAAACCTAACTCCCTAAATCTTTGACCCCTAAACCCGAAACACCCCTGATTCCCCCTTGAATCCTGAAACCCTAAGCCCTTAAAACCTCAAACCCCCACAAGCCCCCAAATCCCTTAACCATAAACCTAAAACCCTAAACCCTAAACCCTAACCCCGCCCCCCGAAAAAATCCCGAAACCTCTGACGCCCAAGGCACCGTCATCGATTGGTTCCAGCCATGGCCCATGGATGCCTTGTCTTCTGGCCAAAGACCTGGCCTTTGGGTTATGGGTTTAGGGTTTGGGGTTTAGGGTTAGGGGTTTGGAAAGGAAAAAATGGAAACTATTATGACAGGTTATATAGGGACTACTATGTAAGGAGCCATTCCTTCATTCCTAGCTAACCATTTGCCAGAGACTGGGAAAGCAGAGGTTTAGAGCTTGGGGTTTAGGGTTTAGTTTAGGGTCTACGGCTTAGGGTTTAGGGTTTGGGGTTGAGGATTTAGGGTTTACAGGGTTTGGAGGTTCAGGGTTTGGGATTTCTAGAAGCAGAGGTTTAGAGCTTGGGGTTTAGGGTTTAGTTTAGGGTCTACGGCTTAGGGTTTAGGGTTTGGGGTTGAGGATTTAGGGTTTACAGGGTTTGGAGGTTCAGGGTTTGGGATTTCTAGAAATCGGCCCTTTCAGTGCAGGGCTTAGGATTAAAGAGATGCACGCCTGGATTTGGATGAGCGTTATGACCCGGATGTCCAAACCCGAAACACCAGACGGTGTCGGGGCTGTCCGACTTCGGAGCAGGCTTGTAACAGGGTTTAGGGTCTAGGGTTAAGTAGAGGCTTGAAGCTTCATGCCTTGGGGGGTGGGAGTACGGATGCCAAGAAATTCTCCTTATCAGGTTTCAGGGCAAGATGTCAAAGCTGTCTCACTTTGACAGGCCACACGCCCCAGGCACAAAGCAGGAATGAAGGGTTCTGAGTGCAGGGAGCCATGATGTCATGCCTAAGCACATACCCTTTTTTGGGGGGTTTTGGAGCATGGCGGCTTGGAGGTTCAACGTGGGCGCCAAGTTCTTGGAGCCAATCGAGCAGCTGGGCCCACAGGCCCGACTACTTTTCAAGGTTAAATGATACACACATTCTACACTCCCCCTACCCCTTATGCACCCTCCCCAAACTGAGCCCCAAATAAGGAATGAGGGCTTATTCATGGCATATTTTTCTCATATGGGGAGGGGGAGTAAGGGGGCATGTAGTATAGGATCCCGGTTTAGCATCGGAGTGACAACATTCGCACGTCAATTGCAGGATGTGGTACCCAGAAGGGTAGCTATTACATTTGTTCAAGCTTGGATAGTATAGTCGCAACCACCCCCGAGCTGCTTGCTTTAGGATGTAGGCAGGGTTTGGGCTAGATTGTGGTGCCTTCTGGGTCCTCTCTCTCTCTCTCTCTCTGACGGTCTGTCTCTCTACTTGCATACCTACAACGCGGGATGCCCAGGAAGAAGGACAACCAAAGGAGCGATTTCCAAAATCTCAGAAATTTTGAGTCTTTCAGCCCCTGCATACAGCGACCATCACATGCTGCCAGACAAAAGCACAAAGCTCTAGTCCTACACGTAGTGCGGGTTAGTAGGGAATACTAGAATGTATTATATAGGGTTTTATGGGGAGTATATTACTTGTTCCCTAGTAACCACCAGTAAGACTATAAGGGTCCAAGAGCCCTAGGGTAAACCCAAAAATCTACAAAGCCTGACGTTTATTTCACATGCCCATGCTGCTGGAAATGCTCCAGTGAGAACCACCCCTTATACTACCCGATAGGCGCCCCCTCACTCAGGGTTCAGGGTTTAGGTTTAATTGCAGATAGTTAGAGCTAATGCAGGTCGAAAATTGATGAGGGCGGAGGATAAGGGGGTAGCACAATAGGGTTTCAGTGGGGTTTACGAAACCCATGAGTCGAGGAGGCTAAGCCAGGCTCGCCTCAAGACTGACGAGATTTATCCAATAAACTCCGTTCGTAATCAGTATTCCAATGCAGTGCCACCATCTAGTAGGGGTGGAAGGGGGTTTGTTATTTGTGCGAGGTGATGACTTGTTCTGCTGGTTGTTAGTAAGGAATGAAGGAAGAAAATGGGAACTGACAAATCGTATGTTATTGGCGGTGATATAGAGACTACATTTCTCCATTCCCTACTATACATCAGCAAGTTGCGGGGATTATCATGGAGGTTCTTTCTCATAGCTCAGGAATTGTTTTCATTGCAATATGAGAGTTTCCCAACACAAGCGACCCATAAAGGACTTACAACCACAATCTTCCAATTGAATGGTGCCTCCCAAACCTCAAGCCCTATTTAAAGGGAACCCCCCCCTTAGAGCCCTAAGGTTGAGCTTCCTTCCCCCCCCTCCATCTGAGCTGGGAAGTCCCCCAAACACCGAGAAACAGAAGTGCCGCTTCCCGGGGTCTGCAAGGATCTAAGGGTACAGATGAGGGGCCCCCCGTTTCTGGAGAAATCCCTACATGTACCTTCATTGCCGATCGCCTAGAGTGGCGTGATCTGAGCCCTGCTGCAAGATCCCCAAACCCTCGACCCTAAACCCTAACACACACAGGCGGCATCCTGTAGTACTGTTCCCGAGAAGCTCACAAGAGGCCCTTTAAAAGCCCAAATGCGTCCCTTAAGCCTAAGGCACATCACAACGCCAACGATCCTCTTCAAAGATCACGGTCATCTTTCAATAGATTGAACGCAATCCTTCGGAAAGCTGTTATGCCCGGTAAGCCATGACACATCTCCTCCAAAGTGACATTTTGTCAGGATAGCCCGGTGCGTCAGGCCTTGTCATTCACGCATTTCTTGGTAAAGGTTCCATTTCCAAGGCTTCGGATCAGGTTTCTGGCATTGGCTTTACCTCATTTGTTGGTATTGCGACTACCAATCCGTCCACAAAACGTTAGCAGCAATTAGGTTCCTAATGTTGTGCTCCTATTACAGAGATTGCAATTTTCAGTGATGATTCTACGTTTTTGTCGGGTCAAGGTTTGGAAGCTGAAGGCTTACAAATGTCGTGTATGGGCATGGGGTTTCAGGACTTTGGGTTGTGGGTCGACGTGGGAGGTTTGGATTGGTTTGCACGTTGCTGAGAAAGGCGTGATTACAGACAACATTTGTGGTCAGGACAGGTATGGTCGATAGTAAAATCCTTTGGGACCCTAAGTACCGTATACCGTGGGAACTATGGAGTTATAGTTTACTAAGATCATGCAGGGTTTCGAGTATCAACAGTAGTACAGTTTCATAATGGGATCCTGTCCCAAAGAAGGGCCTAACAGGGAGGTAGTTTGTAGCACGGAGATAGTGGCGCCGCGAATGTAGACGTTCAGAGGTTCTTTCGTCTAAGAACGGGTCTTGAGAGTGTAACTCATGTCCTTATTAGTGCTTAACAAGGAATATGAGAATACTTGATGTGGTGACTTTATTCCCTTAGTCCCTACTTACAACCAGAAAGTTTCTGGCGGTTTGGGGTTGTAGGCTTGAGAAATTCAAGCCATAGGCCTGACTCTGTCAGCAGCTGAAACTTGGGGTGAATCAGTTAGCACGGAGAGGCCTAGGATGTTTAGGGTTTAGGGTTTAGGATTTCGGTTAGCAGGGTTTTTGGATGAATTGGGGCGTGGAGTCCGTGGTGGTCTAGTTTCGCCACTCAACTCCACCTAATCGCAGACTTTGCCAGAGCCCCAGAAAGGCAAAACACACGGCTCATGGAAAAGCATCCATCTTGGAGACATGTGCTCAAAACACTGTATCCTAAGCTTCGCAGACATCATAAACTCTGAAGAGTGAATGCTGCAAGCACAGTTCAAATAAGGTTCAGGACCCAGGAAATACAAGGCTACTGGGGGGTGAGAGTCTTCTTTGGGAGTTTCTTCCGTGTAGGTCCGCAGGCGACCTTAGGGATATATGCGGATTGCATGGCATGGGGGGCTATAGGGTCCCCTAGTAAGGATTCGTAAGGATTCTACATATAAGATGACTCCGAGAAGCTCCTTTTGCGCTCCACGTGCGCGGCCGACTCCGAGCTGACGAATTGAATGGTGAGCTTGACAGCTCCTACCTACCAAAGTATGCACTAAAGACGGTATACATAGCCATCTGCAGGAGATCAATGCGCCTCTCAACTCAACAAAACAACAGCCGCTCAGCCCTAAACCCGAACCCTCAAGCCTACACCTTACATCCTCAGCCTAAACCCTAAACCCTAATACCTAAACCTATCAGACCGAGTTAGCGGAAGCCAGGGCATCATGGAGTTCCTGCCTTATAGCTTTGAGGCTGCAGGCTTCGACTTGGGGACAGCTTCACGGTGCAGGGTACAGGGTTTAGGGTTTAGGGTGGAGGGTGCAGTGTTTAGGGTTTAGTGATACCGAGGCTGCTGAACAGCCATGGTATCTCACATTGAAACTCATGTTTACGGGGCCCATGCTTTTCAGGCGAGGTTTAGTTGAATGAGGGTACATGACCGCACAGGATTTGGTGTTCTCGAGGTTGCACCTAGACGGTTCAGATTTCGCGGATGTGGTAGACGGATTTGAACGCAGGACATCGCACCATCATCAAATCAGGGATCTCCGTCAACATCCTTCTACAGAAGAACATAACCCTGAACGTCATCCATGATTAGGTCAAACTCTTGAGGACTAGCTTAGTACATACTCGTTGTAAAGCCTGTTGGCTTTCCAGTGTTCAGGTATCAACCCACCCCCCAAAAGTGGAATCATGTTCAGGGCAGTAGCCCGAGATGCCGAACACTAGCCACCGAACCCTGAACCCTAAATCCTACACACCCCCTAAAACCTAAACCCCTGAGCCCTGAACCTCATAGTGCCCTGCCTTCCGCGCCAGGAAACGTGGCCACCAAGTTTATGGAGGTGCAGAGGCCAGCAGCTGAAACGGACAACCTGGAAAGGGGTACCCCCCCCCCCAGCGTTGACAGGGAACCTGAACAGGAGACCTTTGTTCATGTGGATTTAGAGCTTAATGATCATTTGGGGGAAGAGTAGGGTTTCTGCAGTTTTTTCGTTTTCAGTTTTTTGCGGCCTGTGGGATGTGTGCTTTTCTGGCCCCTATGAAGTTGCAGGCGCTTTCTGCTTAGGAACGCGAGGTCTAGCAAAAAGGATCTGCTGGCTTTGTGACTCAGGATTGGGGGGTGTGGGGCTGTTGATACTAAAGCTCCTGCATGACCTTAATGTACAATAGCCCCATTATTCCCAACATATAATGTGCTTAGGGTCATGCAGGATTTTAGTATCCACCGGATTTCGGAACTTAGGCTGGATGTCAGGGTCCAGAGCTAAGTATCATCGGCTTGAGCTTGTCGGGTAGCCCCGCAGGTGCTTTGGGTCAAGATGCTTCATAGGACCATTGAGGTTTAGGGTTGTAGGGTTAAGGGTTTGAGGGTTAAGGGTTTAGGGCACAGGTAATCCGAAATCCTATTCTACAGTCTTTGGTGCAGCAGCTTTTTTGAGACCCCTATGCTTTTTTGTTTTAACTCTAACTCCGGAACCTTCCCTCACCCCGCTAGGCGTTTCGCCTACACCACGCCGAAGAGTTTCCTGGAGCTTATCAAGCTCTACACCTCCATGGTGGGATCAAAGGCCGTCATCTCAGGGGGTAGGGCGTAGGGTTTATGCCTTGAAGGGGGTAGGGTTGGGGATCAGGGTTTATTTGGGGTTTGTGGATTCATATATATGCATCCTTCTGAGAAGGCTTTTTGCTTGGCATTTTGTGATACAAAGGTGGCACCTGTAATGTTCGAGATCCCCAGATGAGTTTCGTCGCGGGGCTTTTGCAGGCTTTTGGTGGTTCATCAGGCGTAACTGGGCTCAAGTGCCTAGATCTCAAGGCTTCAGTTGCTTGCTCTCCCTGATGCTTGATAGGGATTGGGGGAATGGATTACAGGGATTGCTTGAATGAAACCTACCCAATGAGGGCTGTGTGATCACCAAGGTCCTGGGTCATATCACTAGTTGCGTACACACCTTCGCCAATACAATCCCCCACCACCCTAGAAACAAGCATTCTCAATACACAGGGATTAAACCCCGATGAATATCCATTGCTACAGCTGGGGGTGTTGAGTATTAGGAGACGTGTGGGAGTTGCTGAAAGTAGGCGTACATAACCGTGAATAGGAGCCCGTCACGATCTTCCCAGAATCCCTACATGCCCCTAGGGTTCTAGAACCTTCAACAGCATCCTAAACCCTAGATCCTGAACCCTAAGCCCTAGCTCCAAACTCAAACCCCTAAACCCTGAACTCCAAATCCAAAAGGTCGATGCCTTGGAAGACCAGAAGAATCGCCTGACCAACGGTCTGGAGAAGCTGAAAGCCACGTCCGAGCAGGCATGTCCACAGTCACTGTTAGCAGTGACTTCGTAGGGTTCATAGGAGTTATAGTCCAAACTCCTTAAAGGGGGATTATATAGGGGACTACTATAGAGGTTATTACGGGGGATACTAGGAGTCTAGACAAGGGCTCATAGAAAGAAAACCAAGTTAGGAGAGGGTCAGAATTCGGTTTGTGGTCTTATCGGCTCCCTCCGAAGTGGGCTTCGGGCTTTAAGGCTTGGTCGTAGCTCCAGCCAGGATTGTGCCAATCTCGACTCGTAGAACTTTTCCTATGTCATTGCTCAGCTATCCCTGAAAGTTCCTCTACATCCTGCCTGCTGCGGACATTTGTCCTCTGTTTTGAGTATCTACCTTTCTTGGGAAATGCTGATCCCGCATCTGCATCAACCGCTGCAGGGCCTGGGTGGGGGGGGGAGGGGTAACGTTTGTTGGGATCACTTGAGTGAAGCTTCACCCCAAGTCCTTGAGCCTTCATTCCAGAACACCAATATTATGGTTCCATATTGCTTATATAAATATGGTCTAGAGTACCTCAAATGGACCTCAACATGATATTGGTAATTATTTAGGCCCCTGTAGTAGTCAAACCTGAGATCCAACCCTCTTTTGAACCTGAACCTGAACCAGAAGGTCTAAGGGCAATCCTAAGCCCCTAAGTTCAATCCCGAGCCCCATGACCCTCTGAAGCCAGCGAAAGGTCGCAGGCCTTGAAGAGGAGCTCAAAGAGAAAGCCGTGGTGGTGGCCGAAAAGGCCGGGTGTTTGGGGTTTTTGGGTTTAGGGCCCCTAAACCCTAAACCCGGCTCAAGATTCCCAAACCGCATGGGTCTTGGAGCTTGTTTAGGGGCCGGGCATTTAGGGCGGGGAGTGTCAGGCAATAAAGTGCGAGCTTGCATGGGTAATTAAAGGTTCTGGTTTAGGGTTTTAGGGTCAGGGGTGAGGGACGTAGGGTTCCCAGGTTCAGGATTTACGGTCTCGGGGGCTTTGATAGGCTTCATGCTCGGAGCACATAGGTCTCTCTTTGCATGGCACCATGATTATACAAACGAAGGATAGGATAGTAATCCATGAAAAAAGGCGTTCCCAGCTTTCAATCGGAAATACCCCAGATCTCATTACCCCAGTTTCGACCCTTACAAACGTAAACATGTCCATGGCATTATCCACTTGACTTTCCAACTGATTCTCCACTATAATTTTTTTCAGGCCCGAAACCCTACACCTACACTCTAAAGCCTGAAACCCAACCTTACTCCAGCCTTGAGGCTTCCTGCTCAGAATTGCCAGTATGGCATGAAGTTTCTCTATCAGCTCATAGCTTTGCATTACATGTGTCCTTTCCATCCATGCACCAGCCTAGACAATTCCACTCTAGGTGCGTAGGGTTTGGGCTTTACACTTTGGGGTTTACGGCTTGGGGGGGTTTGACGGTTCGGGTGTTCAGGGTCTGGGATGCTAATCTTAGGCTCCCAGGTCATCGTGGCGCGCATGGACTCTCTAAAGAGGTTTTAGGGTTTAGGGATCAGAGGTGCCCTTTCAGAGCACGAGCACATTACATCTAGTGGCCCCTTCATCCAACCCAGGAGGTCTAAGCAAAGCCCCTGGACCCTTCGAATCAAAACCCTCGACTCTCAACCATAAGCCCTCAGAATGTAAAGGCCAAGACCTTAAACCCTAAATCATATAATCCCTATTTATTTACATACACCCTATTATACTTTAGTAGTTTCCATATTCCTTCGCATTATCCCTATATTTCCCCAATGTTACTCCAATATAAATCCACATCCCAAACCCTAAACGCTTAAACCCTAAAACCTAAACCCTAAACCCAAAACCCAGACGCTGATTCATGTCAAGGCGGCAGCCGCAGATGTCTTCGCCAAAGAGGTCTTGCCCTCTGTGTCTAGGGTTTAGGGTTTAGGGTGTAGGATCAGATCAGCTTTACTTCCGCCTTCAAGGAGTCAAATGTTTGAGCATTTCGGAATTCGTTTGGGAGTGCGGGGTTTGAGGCCGGGATTCAAATTGGAGTTGCAGGGTTTGGGGCTTAGAGGAGGAGAGCTTGTGTGAAGCTTCCCTTTCAACTGAGCACGCTTCCACTACCTTCCTTTCCTGTGGTGTTGTATGGTGGAACCTTTCAACTTCCGAAAGGCTTGGCTTTCAAGAATGGACCCAACACTTAAAATCCAGAATCCTAAATCCTGATCCCTGACCTCAAGACCCAAAGTGCCATTCCTAAACTTCAAATCACAAATCCTAATTCCTCACCCCTAACCTCTAGACCTTAAGTCCTCAAATCCCAAATCCTAATTCCTCACCCCCAACCTCTAGACCTTAAGTCCTCAAATCCTAAATCCTAACCCTTGATCTCCAGACCCAAAGTCCGTAACCAGAAGAGGGCCTGCCCGAGGTCGGCGAGAAGAAAGCCACCGTGGAGGAGGAGTCCAGCAAGGCATCGGGCTTAGGTGGCGGTTTAGGGTTCAGGGTTTAGAGTTAAAGGTTTGGGGTTAAGGGTTTAAGGTTTAAGGTTTAGGGTTGAAGGGCTTAGGGTTCAGGGTTTAGGGTTGCAGGGCTCAGGGTGTAGGGGTTAGGGTTGCGGGGCGTCGCAGGGGCTTAGGGTTCACATTTTTTTTCCTATAGCGTCAGTGCTCTGGGGCTCGAGGCGGCTGTCAACAGCGTCCTGTAACTTCCAAGATTTGACAGCTTCAGGATTGAAGGCTCAGGTGTTAGGGGGGTTGTGGGTGCAGGGTTTAAGGATCTAAAGGTGTAGATTTTGAGGGCGCAACGCCTAGAGCAGCAAATAACCCCAAGCAAGGTCAACATTGAAGCCACAAACGGGACCCTACAAAGACCTGTGCCTTTCAAAGCAAACGGTTCCATGGGGTTCCACGTGTGTCTGGCAGGAAAAGCACATTCCTTATTGAGCTTACGATCTAGATTGTAGCCCAAACACCTTGGCCCCTAAATATATGCACAATAGTCCAAACTCGTTAATGGGGATTCTATAGGGGATTATATGGGGGACTACTATAGGGCTTATTCAGGGGGATGCTAGGAGTCTTGACTAGAGCTCATATGAGCTTGGGGTTTAGGGTTTAGGGTTTCAGGTCTCTATGTTTTGAAGAGTATGAAATTCTAACCTCTACAGCCCTGGGACTCCGCAAAGTCTTACAGCCTGAGCTCCAAGTGGTAAGGCCATGATACCCTCCTGAGACAACCCAAAGCTTGCGGCCACAAACCCCCACGCGGTTTAGGGTTTAGGGTTCCGGACCTGCCTAAATCTGGGCATATCAGGTGACAGCGCTGACTGTATCGCAAACTCAGCTCTAAATCCTCAACTGCCCAAATGCTGAGCCCCAAGCCCTTAGTCCAAAGCCCTGAATCATCAATCCCACAAGCCCCGAAACGTGGATTTATGAAACGCGGTAAACCCTAAACCCTACACCCCAAGCCCCAAAGCCCCTAAGCCCCTAAGCCCGCAAGCCTTCAGGCAGCAGTCGAAGCCGAGAAGTGTGCCAAGATTGCCAAAGAGGCCGCGGCGCGCATTTTGAGCCATAGTCTTACCTCCATAAAGGGGGTTTTATAGAAGATTATGTAGGCGAGTATTATAGGGGTTATTAAGGGGCATACCAGGTTTTGGAGTGTTTGACGAGAGAAAACTTGCTGTGTTAGAGCAGCGTTTAAGGCGCGGGTTTTGCTGGAATCCCTAGAGGGTCTTGCCAACCTTGAAAAAAAATCATCCTTTGCGCTACATGGTCGTGTGCATCAATCATCGGTTTTCCATGCGGAAAGGGATAAGGGATCAAGGACGTGCCTGATTCTAGCCTTGACCCTCAAATCGTGAGGAATTCTCCGGTTTGAGGAGCACCGCGTAAGTAATGACACTTTCCGAAGGAACATCCAAGAGCGATGTCCCACGTGTATTCATCCAAAGGCAAACGCGAACAGTTCACGACTGCATTCAGCGTGGGTATCGTCTACCTGGTGCTTTGTCAGGAATGCGGGAAAAGAACCCAATACTAGTCCCTTGGCAGTCCTCCAGAATACACATTGCCTCCTTGCATGCTAAGCATGATAAGCACCAGGGTATCAAGCGCAAAGGTGTCCGTCCAGCAAGCGGACTGCGAGAAAGACTTGGCTGCGGCCATCCCCCTGGTGAAGCAAGCCGAGGCGCGAAGGTATAGCGTTTGGAAACAAATCCTAGCGCCACCGTTCAGGACGACCTCCCCACTCCTTACTACTGGGTTGCTGTTAAGGAACTTAAACTAAGTTCCTAAAGTAAGGAAACCTCATCATCTACTATTTACCCATGTCATGGTAACTGAATTTGGGTTCCAGCAACCCAGCCTAAGCACCGCCCCTTGATGTATAATGGTACCATCTCACAGGGGTGCATCATTAGGGGTCCCTTCGGCTTCTTGCGGCAATTGCAAGGTTTGCAGGTTGGCGCCATCACCACAAATGATTTCTGTAAACAATCCCAGCAGGGCCATGCAATCACCTTGTACCTCCTTCAATTTTCTAGGGTCATGGGCCCCCCCTTGATTAACTTCGACTTGGATAGCGTAAAGCCTTGTTGACATCAAAAAACTGCATGACCTGAATCTGCTGGAAGATCACCACTGCCAAGGCCTTAAAGTTAGGGTCATGCAGGCCCTACACCCAAACACCTAAAAACTCTATGAACTCTGTAAGCCCTATAAGCCCTATCAACCCTAAACACTCCATGAAGTCTTATGAACACCCCCACCTTGATGTTGATGTTGCAGGCTGCTCTGGACGTCCTGGATAAGAAGGACCGCAGTACCGCTGTAGTGACTGGCGGGTTTCTCAAACAGGGGGGTCTCCTGAGAGAATCATCCCTGTGGTAGTCCGCTATCTAATCCCCTATAACACCCCTTCAAGGCGTGTAGACTATAGCTCATTTGGAGGTTCAGGTCGGGAAGGGGGAAACTGGGAGTTTACACTATGTCTCAAATGATGTAGAAGAATTGCATTTTCAACTGCACGTTGGATGGAGGGTATTTTACCTACTGCTGCGGTCCAGTTGGGTATAGTTCTAGAGAGGGCTGTAAACCTTTACCCCTGGACCCCTTTACCCCAACCCCCCAAAAGACCCAGAATAATATTGCACCCTAAACCCTAAAACCTCCAATACTAAGCCCTACACGTTTTGCCAGGACTTCCAGGAGCTGAAGGCCTTGGCCAAACCACCCGGAGGCGCGAAAGTCGCCTGAAAAGGGAAGGTTGGGTTCAAGGAAGGCCTTCAGGGTTTAGGGTTTAGGGGTTAGGGTTTTGGCTAATAAGGTCTAGGGTAAGATGGTTTAGGGTTTAGGGTGTCAGGGTTCAGTGTAGGCTTATGTAGTTTAGGGTAAAGGGGTGACAAGGTTCAGGGTTCAGTGCGTGAGGTTATACTGGTGGTTTCCCCCAGATTAGGCCCCCTTGTCGTGGGTCCGTCTACTCAGGGTTAGAGTCCTTTCGCGTACAGAAGACGGACGTCTTTTTATTGAGATCCTATGGGTTCAGGTCTACGGCTTGCGGTGAAAGGTGTGTTCATCCCGAGGTCTTGGGCGCATGGTTCAGGATAAAGGGGTTTTTCACAGTTGGGATTGAGTTCTGTTAAGCTTAAGGCTTTGGGCGAGTAACCATGGGTTCTCTCACCACCTCCACCGTACTACGACCCCAGGTCTTGCTCCGAAATACGGCCTAACTAGCCGTAGCCATCCTAAACAAGAAGTATCTTAAAGTAACGTTTAGTGGCCCTAAACCCTAAACCCTATTTTGGGGGCCCTAAACCCTATACACCCTAAAACATTAGGGTTTAGGTTTTAGGGGACGTCCATGCTTTGAGATGGGCTTCCTGGACAAGAGGCCTTACATTTGCCTGTGCGCGTTTATCATGTGTATGCTGGACTAAATAAGTACATACTAGTACCATAAAAGGGATTCTATTCAGGATGCTAGGGATCTTAAAAAGGGGCTATATAGGGATGTCCGTAAGGCAGAATAGACACTTCAGTGCGGGACTCATGTCAGTGTCAACGGGGTTGTTTAGCTATGTGTATCGCAGGAACTCTTTTTAATGTTGCTCTTCCGATTATATGTTGCTGTTGTTGTCATGTGATGAAATGCCCACACTGCTCTTCTAAGGAGAGACTGTGAGTGGGTCAATGTGGGCGGAGCTTCATGTGGTTTCAGGAGTAGCGCTTGCTCGGGGCGCAGGGTGAGCATTCTAAGCCCCAAGCCCTAAGCCCCACACCTGAGCCCTTAACCCTAAACCCCGGAAATCTACCCCCTTATCCTAATTATTCCTCTGTACCAAACCTTAAAAAACTTAAATCCAAAACCCTAAATCCTCAACCTTAAGGACACAGCCCCATAAACCCTTTGTCTTCCAGAGGTGTGGACTTGGTCCTGGAGGCTGCCATGCATCTGCAGGCCTCATCTTGCCAGGGTTTTTAGGGTTTAGGGGTTTAGGGTATGAGGGTCTAAGTTTCAGGGTATGAGGGTTTAAGGTTCAGGGTATAAGGGCTTAAGGTCTAGGGGATCAGGGTTTAAGGTTACAGTTCAGGGTTGGAAAATCATGGGCTTAGGTAACCCCCTCAAGGCACCCGATAAGGCTTATGAGGCTTTTCAGTGCGGATCGTCGATTCTTCTTGACCCTCTTTGATCGTTTGTTAAGTGCTAAGCTGCAATCACTGTGTGTGACTTGAGCTATAGTCTAGACTCCTAGTATCTCCCTCAACAACACCCACAATAATCCCCTCTGTAAACCCCTATGTATGCCGCTTTAAGGAGTTTAGACCCTAAACCCTTAGCCCTAGAAATTATATAGCCTTCGATAAGGAGTTTTGACTATAGCTCACTTTGGGTCTATAGTCCCCCTTAAGTAGACAGAATATGGGGTAGACGAGGATCCTATTTTTCTTTCTACTTAAGGGGGACTATAGGGCTTCTTGCCTTAGTCCTGGGCTCTCTCCGCCACGCCATCTTCTCGGGGAGGATGCCCAAACACCGACGCCAAATTCGGAAGTCCCTTGCATTGGACTGTGTCACACAGGGTTTAGTTTTAGGGTTTTAGTCTTCTTAGGAATTAGTTTTCAGTTTCATTATAGTATAACACTGAGGAGCTATTGAAAGGGGACTACAGTTTAGTACTTGCTATTGGGGTCCATGCAGTAAGGTGGAAGGGTGTTTCTGGGCTTCCCTGTCAATGGAACCCCCACTTTGAGATGACGCGTCCTGGTTCTGTCCACAAAGGACTGTGCAGATATTGGTGGAAGGGAATGAAGGAATGGGTTACGTAAGGATACGTAAGGATTTTGTAGAGGATGAGATATGGACCACTGACTGCACGTTTCACACAGGCCGAGACATGTATACAGAATCCGTACAGGCCTAAACCTTAATCACCACTGCTTTAGTGGGAATTTTTGCTTGATTCTATTCTCCCTTTAGGGTTTAGGATTTGGGGTTTAAAATTCAGGGACAGCCCCCATCATTCAAGTTGCTTCGCTGTTTGGGGCTTGAGTTTTCGGGTGTGACAAGCGATGATGAATCCAACTAATGTAGAAGTCAAAGTTATCACTAACATTACTCGCCTATGATCTCCCCATACATGTATACCGTAGGACTTATAGGACAACATACTCCCCAACCCCCCATGCTGATTATTTATTGGGCCCATACACTAGGCTTTGCCAGTCCTGGAGGATCCCGAGCCACCCACGCACGGAGTGAACTTGCTAATAGTTCGGAAGGAACGGAGAAGGCAAAGGACAGCTACTGATGCACTCACAGACATATGGCTACTACTGACAATCCTGCATGACCCCCAGCGCTTCATTCGTTGGGAGTTTAGGATTCCAGTCTAGTCTTCCAGGTCGCGCGGGTTGTAGTAAATCCTAAATCCTGAACCCTAAACGGTGGAAGCGGCGTTGTCATTTGGCGGGGAGGGGGTTCAGTTTGGGCGTTTGGGTTTAGGGTTTAGAGATTAGGGTGTACGTAGGAATTTAGTTAGGAATATATTTAGGGCTCGTAGGTTTCTCAACTATAAAGCCTACGCCTTGAAAAGCTTAAGCGCCGCAACTCCTAAACCAAAGCAAGGTATTCCCCAGATGCCAGTTCCATCCCTAGTTTTCATCTCTAGTTGACCCCAACCCATATCCAGCCATGATGCCCTAAACCCTAAGCCCAAAGCCCTAAACCCTAAACACGAAACCCAGAGCCCTAACGCCTAAAACCCTAAGTCCAAAACCCTAAACTAAAACCTTAAGCCCCAGAACCCTAAACTTTGAACCCGTCGGGGTCAGCTCATGGGAGCACTGGGCTGCTCTGGAGGCCGGCTACGATGAGAACATCGAGCTGGACAAGAAGGGGGCCGTTAAGGACTGATAGGTTTAGGGTTTAGGGTTTAGGGGGTTTTAGGGTCCAATAATTGGGTACTTACGGATTGATAGGTGTCCGTAGTAGTCCATGTACCCATAATTGGGCACTTGGGATTCCTTTACACTTGTAGTACAGGTCTTGAGTGAGTATATGGTTGTTGGGCTTCCATCAGAGGTTTAGGGGGTAAGATTGATTTAGGGATTTGGGTCTTATGTGTTAGAAGTTAGCGACTAGGGCTTATGGATGCCAGCCAAGAATGGAGAATCAACTGGAAGAGAGCCCGGAAAATGAAACGGACACTTGGGTAATAGAGAGTTTTATCGTATAGTGGGGGTAAGGAGAGGGATATCAAACAAGCCCAAAGAGCTCCAATGTGTATCTGCAATTCAAGTGATCCCGGCTTCATTCCTAGACAAGCAATCCGTGAAAAGCCCCATGTGACTCCCGTACCAGGCTCCAGGAATGGAATATAGGCTCCCTGAAGTGAAAACCTTCAAGCCCAAATCCCCAAACATTAGTTCCTAAACCCTAAACCCTCATTCCTAACCTCTAGTCCTGAAATCCAATACAAATCCAAGCTACAGCAACCTGTAAGCACGAGTTGAAGCCATTCTAGGAAGGAATCAGATCCCCAAGCCTAAGCCCTCCCTGAACAAGCTACCCTGAACCCTAAACCGCAAAGCCCTAAAGCCCTAAAGCCCTACATCCCTAAACACTAAACCCTAAACCCCTAAAACCCTGCATCCCTAAAACCCTAAACCCCTAAACCCTAAATCCTAAAACCCTAAACCCCAAATCCCTAAAATCCTAAAACCCTAAAGCCCTAAAACCCTAAAACCCTAAGCCCTAAAACCGCAAACCCTAAAACCCTAAACCCTTAAACCATCGGTAAACCCTAAAGTCCTAAACCCTAAAACCCTTAAACCGCAAACCCTAAAACCCTAAACCTTAAAATCCTTGGAATTCTACCAGGACCCCAGTTGGAAGGGAGCCCAGAAGATGATGAACAACCCGGAGAAGTTCCTAATTAACTTGAAGGGCCTCCCAGCCTGGATTAGAGGGATTTAGGGTTTAGGGTTTTAGGATTTAGGATTTAGGGTTTAGGGTTTAGGGCGGGTTTAGGGCTTAAGTCCGGCAAAGTAATTCACTTGAAGGGCCTCCTCGCCTGAATTAGAAGGATCTAGGGTTTAGGGTTTTAGGGTTTAGGGTTTAGGGTGGATTTAGGGTTTAAGTCCGGCAGAGTAATTACCTTGAAGGGCCTCCTAGCCTGAAATCATAAGGTCTATAGCGCTTGAGGTTTAGAGGTCATTTTGCCTTACATGGTTTGTTGGTTCTGGAAAAGTGACTAACGAGAAGGACCCCTGGCCTGAATTTGTACCATTTACGGTTCAGGGTGTAGGGTTCAGGGTTTAAAGCTCAGGTTTAGGGTATCGGTTTCATTTTTGTTGGATACCTAGCTTTCGGAGAAGTTCCCGATTTACTGCAAGGGCCCTCTGGTTTGAATTCATGGGGTTGACTCGGCAGGGAGTGAAGGAATGGAATGCTGTGAGGGATTCTATCCGGATGGCAATACGGATCTATTCCCTCCAACTGCGAGTGGTTTAAGACTCAGGGCTTGGTCCTCCTTGAGTTTTTCAGGGTTTGGGGTTTCCGGAAACATTCCTGATGAATTCGAAGGGTTCATTAGTATGAGCGTAAGGCGTGTGGGTTTCTAGGGATGTGATTGGGATTTTTCGGGCTTAGTTTTTGCACACCGAAGCCCTAAAGGCTGAACCCGCGCGGTGTAGAGGGATAGGATTGAGGTGGGGCCGCCAAGGTGTAGTTGTAGCAGTGTTTACCTCTAACTAACCCAAGGCTAGGTCAATCTCCCCTACAGTAATAGCCCCTAAATAAGAGGTTTTTAGCCGTTTTTTTATCTACAATAGCCTCTAAATGTGAGGTTAATAAGGATAGAATATATCTACAATAGTACCTTGCGGTACCCATCAAAGGGTCGGGTATTGACCAATTCAAGGCTTTTAATTCCTGATCCTCAGTCGCCAGGATCCCAGCCTTAGCGAGTCCAGGAAAAGCCCGAAGTATGTAGAATAATGGCCCTTCTGGCTGTTTTTGGGATGGTTTAGGGTTTAGGAGATTTTGGGCCATTGTTTTACCTACTTTGGGCGACTAGGTAAGAGCCGAGACTTGCAGGCCAATGGTCTTTTGAGGGTTTAGGGTTTAGGGTTTAGGGTTTCGGTCGGAAATCATGAGTGCCCACGCGTTCTTCTTCCTTCACCGCGTAAACAAACGCGACTTCAGATCCGCTGGCAAACCATACACTTTCACTCCACTTGTTACACGCACCTGGACCACGCTGACCCCGAACCCCAAACCCTGGATCCCACGCCCTAAACCCTAAGCCCCGAAACCCTAAACCTCAAATCCTGGAAAGTTCAGGATTCAGGCCTGACCCACGAGCTGTAGACCTGAGACGTGACAACCACGTAATCCCTCAACCGTAATTCCTAAACCCTAAACGACCTTATTTTGAGCCGGTTGGGTGGTATGAATTTCGTCCCAGACGTGGCATAGACGCTACAGCGTGGTCCCAAAACCACTCAAGCCCAAGGTGCGAATGCCTCAATGCAAGCCCCTGAACCCTACAAACCCTAAACTCCGTAAACCCTAAACCCGAATTAAACCCTAAACTGCCTAAACCCTAAACCTTAATTAAGCCCCAAACTCCCTAAACCCTAAGCTCTGCCCTTTTGAACATCTAGGCTTCAAGGGCCACATCGATGATGGGAAGGCATCTCGGTAGTCAAGCACGCAGCTGCCATCCCGGATTCCGAGAGTTGTGTTCCCAAAAAGCCCGGACCACGAAACCTTAAACCTGAAACCTTAAACCGTGCGTGGAACTTTATGTGAGTCATAGTCTAAACTCCAAGTTTCCCCATCCATAACCGCTATCATAGTCCCAAAGCTCAGGGTTTAGCGCTTGGGGTCTAGGACTTAGGGTTTTAGGCTTTAGGGGTTAGGATTGGGGGCTTAGGGTTGGAAGCTGATGGACCGTAGACTTTGTTGAGTCCCTTTTCTGGGCTTTCATGGTAGCTCTTAGGGCTAGGAATCTCCCAGCGGAGAAAGCCACCCGGAGGGGAATCTTGAAACCATGAAAGGTTGAGACTAGGATTTAGCGTTCAGGACTTAGCATTTACCTGAAGATCCAGCTGACTATAATTAATACCAACATTATACTCAATTCCTGTAACCATGTACCAATGTTATGGTCAACTAGAATTTCCAGGTAGGGCTTAAGGCTGGATGCATAGTCCTTCTTAGGAGGATTCCTGGGTGTCCCTCTCGGATACAAGCGCTGCGGAGGGGTTCTTTTTGAGCAAGCCCCAATTCGGACGCCAGCATTCGACATCTACCGGGTTTGAACAGACTTCACCTTAGGCACTCGATGTTTGGAGAGCAAATGGCTCAGTACAAACTTATCCCTGACCCTAAGGTTTAGGGTTTAGGGTTTAGGGCGAGGCCCTGAGCCCTTAGCCTGAAAACTGTAACCCTGGTCCCAAAGCCAATTTTTTATTCTCGAAACCAGAACCCCGAGCCCTAGAAACCCAAGCCCTGATATCCTAAAGGTTTACGGCTTAGGGTTTAGTAAGCCGTAAACCCTAAACCCTAAGCCCTTAACCCTAAACCCTAAAACCCTGAACCCTAAACCCTAAACCTTAAGCCCTTAACCCTAAACCCTAAACCCTAAGGGAACCTAGCTAATGACTTTCAAAACGGCAGAAACCGAGGTTCCTCAGGCCAACGTGGAGCGAGCTCGCAAGATCCAAAAGGATATGGGCGACGATTTCAGCCAGGATGGACACGGTTTCCGGTTCGGGGTTATATTGGGGTTATATAGGGGTTGTATTGGGGTTATCTCGGGGTTATCTAGGGGTTATACTGGGGTTATATGGGGGTTATACTGGGGGTCATATAGGGGTTATCTTGGGATAATGGAAAAGAAAATGGAAACTACAATTTAGGGTTTAGGGTTTAGGGTTTAGGCTAACTTATATAGGGGTTATATTGAGATAATGGAAAAGAAAATGGAAACTACTATTTAGGGTTTAGGCTTTAGGCTAATCCCACACCCTAAACCCTACACCCCAAACCCTAAACCGCCTTAGGGGTTTAGGGGTCCGGCTTAACGGCTTAGACAGATACGGCTAGGTGCCAGATACCCAAATAGGATGCAATTGGAGGCCCAAAGGGGGTTCCTACTGCGCATCATTGTAGTATTCGGACCCTAGGGTTGAGGGCCCGCAGTATAGCGTTCAGGTACACATGTATGGGAATAGGGTCGAGGTTTAGAGATAACGCGAATAGTAGTTTCCATTTTCTTTTCCATTGTCCGAATATACCATATAGTAGTTGTCATTTCTTTCCATTATTCAATGGGTTTTACAGTAAGAGTTCAGATGTAAGGGCATGAGGATGGGGTCTAGATGTTCCATGTCATGCACGAGGCTAGAAAGAAACTACTTTACCGTATTAGGGATAATAGAAAAGAAAATGGAAACTACTATAGCATGCTAGGTATAGAGTTTGTTTGTAAGGGTTGAGGGCTAAAATTTTGGGTTAAGGGCGGGTCAGAAGAGCGTTTGCAGGCGACTGGACGTTACCGGGATCCAGGAGTGTTTTTGTATTGGTACGGCCGGACGTATTGCCCTTCAGACGCAAGTGAAGTGTTTGTTCTTCGGAGTGCTTGCCTTAATTAGTCAAGATGCTGGCGTAGCATCTTGATCATTACGGGGGTATACTGGGGTACTCGATTGTTGGGAAACGCTGATGCCCTAAGCCATACACCCGAACCATGTCTAATGGTCGTGTATGCGCATGCGTGTCTCCTCAACAATCCCATCAGAGTTTGGGGTAGGGCTTCAGATTTTTCAGGTTGGGGCGCCATACAGAGTTTAGGGGTAGGAGGTATGGGGACAGTGGTATGTCTTCTATCAGCTGAGTGCGTAGGTGAAGTCAGCCATGGGTTTAGGGTTGAGGGATTAAGGGTGGGGTTAAAAGCTTCGAAGTACGCCCTTTAAGCTAGTTGCTAGTTACAGCTATGGCTGTCCTCTTTCTGACCCAATGTGCAGCTTGTCCCAACAAAGCCCTGAAAAACACAAACCTTAAACCCCAAACGGCAATTGTAGAAGCCTCAACGCTGGACCCTAAACCCAACCTTCAACCTCAGACCCTAAGCCACAAAACCTAGACCCGGAAACCCTAAACCCTAAGCCCTAAACCCCTAAACCCCTAAACCCTAAACCCCTAAACCCTAAACCCCTAAACCGTCTGTCAGGCCGGTATGTCCAAGAAGTCCTCAGCCGCAGCAGGCCTCTGCGCACCTGGGATGATTAGAACATAGGGTCTAGGGTTTAGCGGTTTAGGGTTGAGGGGTTTAG
>CAJNIZ010000874.1:0-13660 GCA_905231905.1 Symbiodinium pilosum
TTAATGGGCTGCTCTAGCTCGACAAGTAGGCTACAGCTATGTACCAGGACCCTCCTTGTACCCTTAATTGGGGATATATGGTCCCTAATAGTGGGTACTTAGGCCCTAATTGAGGGTAGGAGGAGGGTCTAGGTACTTGGGTTTTGCTGAACCCTAAAACCTTAAATCCTAAACCGGACCAGCTTAGGGCAGGTAGCCAATGGCAGCAGGCTATCTACCTGCTGAACTCCATGCCATCGTTCGCAGTTGAAGCTGACATCATCAGCTACAATTCTGCTATCAGCTCCTGTGGGAAGGGCAGGCTTTGGCAAGCTGCGGTAGATTTGTTCCACTCTATCCCCAACGCCAACCTCGCGCCGGACGTTGTGAGCTTCAATGCTGCCATCAGCGCCTGCGAGAAGGGCGAGGAATGGCAGCTGGCCCTTCAGTTCTTCGAGCTTATGCCTCGAAGGACTGGGTTGCTGTTAAGGAATAGGGTTCAGGGTTTAGGGTCACTATGGCAAGGAAACCCGATTGCTAACCTGTATTTTGGTAACAAATTGTCCAGAGGAGATTAGTTGCGGATGTCATCAGCTACAGCGCCGCCATCAGCTCCTGTCAGAAAGGCGGCGAGTGGCAGCTGGCCATGCATCTTTTCGATTCCATGCCGAGGGCTCGGCTTTCAGCTGATGCCGTCAGCCACCATGTGGACGTTTATCTTAGAGTTTTGGGTGTAATTAGGGTTTAGAGTTTAGGGCTTAGGGTTTAGGGTTTAGAGCAGGATTTGGGGGTCTATATTGGGTTCCGTTATGTATAGAAATAGCCAACGTGTCCTTGTCGGAATACTGTTCTACATCCGGATACAACCCGGTGGAGGCCTATACCGCTGCTATACAGCCCTGCCGGGCTCCAAAAGCGTCCCACAGTTTGGGAGGTATGCTGACTTATCCGACTCTAATCCCCAAACCCCAAACAGTTAAACTGCAACGTTCTCCTCCTCAAAAGGCATCCTAAACCTGAAGCCCTAAACCCTGAATCCTAAACCCTAAATCCTAAACCCTAAATCCTAAACCCTAAACACTAAAGCTGGCTATCCTTCACCTCGCCTCAGGTTACAATGCCACCATCAGCTGTGCTGGCAAAGCAGGACGATGGCGGCTCGCGATGCACTTTTTCGATGCCATGGCCGTGGCCAAGCTGTCGGCGAATCGAATCAGCTACCCAGCGGTTTAAAGTCTTAGGGGTTTAGGATTTTGGGGGGTAACCCTACCTACCTGGACCCCAAGAGTATGCAAAATAATGGAGACTACTCCTGGATGTTCTATTTACATAAGTAGAATGTAACTTGGGCGAAACAGACCTATAGGAACCTATGTGGGGCCGGAAGCACCCCGAAGTTAATCCTATTTAGGCCCTTGTTCTCCTTCTAAAAAAAAGGTGGGGAGAACCCCCGTGAACTCTGCCGCGACAGACCTGCACTCTCAAAGGTTTTGTAAAGGCAGGCAATTCGGAATAAGTCTCAACTTCGCAGATCCCAGGCTTTGTAGGACCAAGGGTTTTCAAAGGGTCTGAACTTCGGAGCTTGACTTGCAAGTAGTTTTGAACTTTGGATCCTCAATAGCAATCTCCTGCTCAAGCACTCTTTCTTGTAATTACCCGGCCCGAACTCGAATATGCCGCCTATGACCCTCGTGGATTTCGAGGCCCGGCACTCATACTTCAATGCAATCACAACATTCAAGCTCAGAATATTCTTGACTCAGATCCCGTTCGCGCACAAGTGGGAGTGGCTAGCTCAGATTGTTTCTCACTTAGACTTCAATAAAAATCTGACATACCGAGGAACGGCCTCCCCGAGACCATCGAACGAGCCTTGCGGGTTACCGCGGGTTATACGCCTAAAGAAGCAAACCCTAGGTTCGTGGTGGTTGACAGAAGGCCATTGGCCAAAGTCATGGAGGTCCGCATTCAAAATGGCCCGGTGCGCGGGAAGATCCTCGGATGCGTGGTCGGGACCTCAGATACTTGCAACTAATCTTCGAATTTAATTACCCATCTTTCCTTTCAGGAGATCACGATACTTGGACCCGAAAATAGGGGGTAACTAGTTTTTGCCCCCTGCATACACTAGTGTGTCCTACACTGCTTGTTCTTCGTCTTGAATGCTGTGTTGTCTTTTTGTGAGTAAGTGCTCCACGATCACTACAGTTAGTCAATCCTGAACTACCGACTAGTTACCTGGCTTACGAAGTGCTTACACTAGCCCTAAGGGTCCAAGGACCCAAATAATAGGGTTTTAGGGCCCAAATACCACTAATACTATAGTACTTGGGCCCTAAAACCCTATTATTTGGGTCCTTGGACCCTAGGGTAGTCGTTTAAAGTTTTACAATGATGCGTGTACAGGCCTTGAAGCCTAAGCTCTCAACCCTAAATGGGGGTTTCCCAAAATTTGGGGTACCATGCTTTTAGGGCTTAGGGTTTAAGGGCTCAGGGTTTAGGGTTTAGGGTTAAGGACTATAGTATTTTTGGGTCTATATTGGGGTCCCCCTATTTTGGGAAACTACCAAATCACAAACCCTAACCCTAAACCTTCAAATGCTGCGCCTAAGCCCTTAAGTGAACATCGTGATTAAAAAGCCGTAGGCCTGAATCCTACCAAATCCTGAAACCTAAACATCAATCCTAAACCCCAAACCCCAAACCCTAAACCACCTAAACACTAAACCTCCAACCCTAGATTCTAAGTCCCAAGCGTCTCCAGGCTTCAATGCCGCCATCAGCTCCTGCCATAAGATGGGCCAGTGGCAGGTAGGAGTTTCCTACAGCTTAACAGTAACTATCCCTTATGCAAAGGTTGAGCCCCCAAAACTGTAGGTAATTGGGATTACAGGCAGCTTAACAGTAATTACCCCCCTAATTGATAGGTAGAACTCCCCCAAAACTGTAGGTAATTGGGGTTACAGGTAAACTCTTGACCTGAGAACGCCGTAGGTGGCTCTACATCTGTTCGGATCCATGTCTTTGCTTCGAATCCTTCCCGATGTCATCAGCTACAACGCCATGATCAGCTCCTGTGAGAGGGGCGCTCAATGGAGGATGGCCATGCATTTCTTGGGAGATGCTTAGCCTGATGTGAGCCATCATCTAAACTCCTTAAAGGGGGCCAGATGTTGGGATGTTATCCAGTGATAATGGAGAATCAAATGGAAAAGAAAATGGGAAATGAAATGGGAACTGAGAGTATAAGATAGTTTATCGGGATTAGGGCTTAGTATGAGCTCAAGTCTAAACTCCTTAACGGGCTTATATAGGGGATTATATGGGGGACTACTATAGGGGCTATTAAGTTTAGACTATAGCTCATGTTAAGGAGTGTTTTGATTAAGCTACCCTTATAGTGGTACATGGTTTCTTTATAGTGGTAACTGTAATTAGCTTCCTGAACTACATCCAAGGATATGCTTGAAGCGAAGCTGCAGCCCAATGTCATCAGCTACAATGCTGCCATCAGTTCTTCTGAGAAGGGCGCACGTTGGCAGCTTGCTATGTATTTGTGCTGCGCCATGCGCATGGCACAGCTTCCTCCAGACGTTGTGAGCTTCAATGCTGCCATCAGCGCCTGCGAGAAAGCCGAGGAATGGCAGATGGCACTTGAATTATTTGAGCTTATGCCCCAAACCAGCCTAGTTGTTGATGTCGTCAGCTACAGCGCCGCCATCAGCTCATGTGCGAAAGGCGGCGAGTGGCAGCTGGCCATTCATCTTTTCGATTCCATGCCAAGAACGAGGGTCGCCGCAAACGTTGTCAGCTACAATGCTGCCATTAGTGGCTGCGAGAAGGGCAGTCACTGGCGGTTGGCAACAAAGTTCTTCGCTGATATGCATGGGGCTCAGCTTGCTCCAGGCACCATCAGTTACAATGCCACGCGCCTGAATCTTTATGAGCTTGGGTTGTGTGGTACGGCTGCCTTTTTTCTTAGTCTTCGAGGTTTGCGACGGTACGCTGGACTTTGACAGTATGTGTTTCCCGGAAGCAACTTAATATCAAGTGAACGGCCCAGGCTACCATCAGTTCCTGTGTGCAGAGCATGCAATGGCAGCTGGCCGGGCACCTCTTCGAAGGTGGGAATTACTCAAAATTGTGGCTGCGTAATCCTGAAGCTCGATTACCCTACGTAAGGGTCCATGGACCCAAATAATAGGGTTTGAAGCCCCAAATACCATTGAGATTAATGGTATTTGGGCCCTCAAGCCCTATTGCTTGGGTCCTTGGACCCATAGGGAATGACAACCTAAGTTACCATACTTAGGAAAGTATATCTTGTTCGACGTTCGTACGGGGATTCCAAGATCAGGAACCCCAAGGATGCCCCAAAGCATTATAATCCTAATTCTTGGGACCTCAACAAGGGACCGCTTGGAAATCCTCATATCATGGTACCTTGATTGGCAGCAGCCCAGTAAGTCCAATAAACAGGAGGCCTAGACTATCCTCCTAATCCGTCTATGCCCCTGAAGCCCACAACTTCATCACAACGTTCCCCTATTAGATTGAGAATATTTCTGAAGGAGATCGAGGGGTAACCACACAGACTCCCCCCTTTTTTCCAAACTTTCAGGGATGTGGCAAGCTCATCTGACAGCGGATGCGATCAGCTATGCTGCCGTGCTCAGCTCTTTCTCGCAAGCTGAGCGACTTGTCTATGCTTAGTGTTGCTGGTTCCTAGAAGGGAACGGAGTCATGACAAACATGAAGCTGCTACTCAGGGTTGGGGGTGGAAAGTAAGGGATGAGGGACCAGAAGCTATCTTTCCATAGAGGGGGTACTACCGATATGCATTCCTGCAATACCTACTTACAAGCCCCTAAGGGTCCAAGGACCCAAATAATAGGGTTTTAGGGCCCAAATACCATTAATAATTTAGTATTTGGGCCCTAAAACCTTATTATTTGGGACCTCGGACCCATAAGAAGCTGCAAGTAGCTGAAACAACGGACAACATCACTTGCAATCATTGAACTATCCGCAGACAAATGCCCCCTACATCACCCGCCATTTCCTGCAAAGCCTGGGCAACCCAGACCCCTGATAAATAAACACCTTCCCCTGAACAGGGATTATAATGGGTTTCCTAAAAAAAGGCACTGAAAAGGATGTTTTTCATCATCGGTCTACAGTAAGGCAATGGCAGCTGGCCCTTGGCCACTTCGATACCATGCTGATGCTGGCTAGAGATTAATGCGTATGCCAGAATGGAGAGAGAGAGAGAGAGAGAGAGATTAACGTGTGTGTGTGTGTATATATTTATATATCAGATAACATGGTATGTGGCTTCTTTTCATAAGTTGCTTGGCTTGTGTTCTTTGAACCCTATGTAGCCCTGATATATAACCCAGGTTTGCATTTTGTTTTCAACCTGGTGTACCTTTTGATTCAACTTAATGACAATCCCTAACTTAAAGCTTCTTATGGCAGAATAGAAGCATGGGCCCCTCATGTGGGCCCTTGACAGGGCAGTCCTCACATACCTAGTACGTATATGCCCTTTATGTACGGCCCAAACCCTAAACCTATGGGCACAAAAAAGTTCCTTAGACTTTACCTGGACCCCAAGTAGGTAGAATAATGGCCTTTTGGGCTGTTTTTAGTGGTTTTGAGCTATCATTTTACCTAGTTTGGATTTTCAGATTTAGGGTTTAGGGTGTTGGGGCTCCAGGGTTCAGAGACTAGGGTTTGGGGCTTTTAGGACTGAGGGTCTGGCGGCGAGGATCGGACTTTAGGATTGACGGTTCGTGCTTACATGGCAGACTGTAGACTTCATTCTTAGTTGTCATTGGATGGCACAGGCCTCATACCCTAGGGCCCGTTTGGATTTCCCTCAGTGGCACGTCATCTGAAAAATGCAACGCCTTAAACTCTAAACCCTGAGCTGCTTGGGACGCTACTTTCGAAGTTGCCTATCAGCTGGTGGCGTTGCTTGTGCCACGTGGTACCGCGGATACAAGAACTATCCTTTATGAACCTAAATGTACTGTGGTCATGCAGGCATTTCAGTACCAACAGTACCTTCTCAGTGTTTTGTTGCCATCATCCGTCGCCATCGTGAGTGGAGGTCGGACATCCACGCTTAACGGTCTGTGGGGTTGGTAAGGTGTGCAAAAGGCTTTCCTCAGGAATATTGGTGAGTGTACACCTTGGGTCCTAAGTCCTAAGCCCCAAACCCCAGAGCCTAAACTGCCTAAGCTCTATTCCCTAGACCCTTAACCCTAAACCCCTAACCCCTAAACCCTAAACCCTGGCCCCTAAACCCAAAACCCTAAACCCAAAACCTGTCCAGGTGGTACTACTTGGTTGCAAGTCCCCTGCAGTTGGTCCCCTAATCTGCTTTTACCTGTGTTACAACTGCGACTGGGATTTAGGTTTATGGCTTAGGGTACCCTTAGAGAGCACCAGGTGATTTTTCCCCCTCTTTTTGTTTTGGTGGGAACGCAGGGCTGATGTCTTTCCCTCCGAAACGATCCTAATATCAATGTAGTACAGACCTAGGGTTCCCATGCCGGTAAATAGTATTATTGCTTGGGTTAGCATCCCCTAGACTAGTACCTACCACCCTTGGCGTGTATGGCTGGAAGGTTTAGGACCCACCTGGGCCCCGAAAAGTAGATAAAATAATAGCCCGAAATCTTTGAAAATTGTCGAAAAGGCTATTGTTTTACATACTTTTGGGGTCCAGGTAGGTGCAGTTTATGGTTTAGGGATGCGACAGCGATGACGACCCCAGAGGCTCCAAGTCTTTAAGCCAGACCTACGTAAGTTCGAGTCCCAGTCTACCCTTATAGGGTTTAGGGTTTAGAGTTGAGGGTCTATAGAGTGTATGGTTCGGGGTTTAGAGTTTAGGGTTTAGAGTTTATGGCTTGAATCCTTACAGAAGCACCGCATGGTTTTGGGGGGAGGCAAGTTCCACGTCAGATGCTTATGACTGTAGTGTCCTTCGGAATTATGTGTAACTTCTACCATAATATAACCCTAAGGAAGTATGAAAAAGACATTGTACCTTCGGAATTATTCTTAAGTTCTAGCATAGTATATCCCTAAGGAATTATAAAATAAAAAAAAAAAACATGTATGATAGGTGGAAGGAAACTAAAGATGATGGTGTTTCATCAGTATGGTCAAGGACCAATGTGCCTGGATGGATACCTAAATCCCTAAACCACCAAGGGACTTGTTTAGGGTTTTAGCGCTTCTTGGGAGTATCCCAAAAAACACTGGGACTCTTTGTGCAGAGAAGTTGTGCTCTAGGTGGCTCGGTTTACTTATTCATGCCAACCACCGGGAGAAAGATGCATAGGATTTCGGGCTTGGGGTTGACGGCTTGAGGTCTATACGGTTAAGAATGTGTCACTACATTCGCTACACTGATTTCATGTTTTAAAGGGCTTAAGATTCTCCAGAATCTTATCATCTTCGTGCTTCTGATGCTTAAGGTTCCGGTGCAGAGCGATGACATGTGTCATATGCAGCCAAGCTGCAATTTGCTCAGCGATTGTGCGGAGCGGGTCGTGTTGTTCTTGAGGTCTTCTTTTGATAGTTTCAGGAGCCATGAAAATCTTTTTGCTTCCGGGAACTCATTGCAATGTATTTCCGCTCTTTGGCCCAGAGTGCCAGAGGGTCTTCTTGAACCAGAGCCTTAATCGCTGGGAGTGATGAGTGTTAGTTGCCGACTTTTTTGCCACTTTGACTTGGGAATACATATGTGATTGCGCCGCCAAAGCTCCGCACAGTCCTAATCGCCGCTATGATTGCCGAGTCACTGAGTGAGGCGGGTAGGGTAAGCAAAGAGTGCTTGCCTGATCTGCAAGGCATCTTAGTCGAACCGTTGTACCATAGCCCGGGATCCAGAAGAAGCTTGCACATGTGGTAGGATTTGTGCATCCAGGTTTTGGGTAAGATGTTGTGGAGTCCTTTCGGGGTATAGTTGCCTCTGTCTGTAGACCTATGCAAGTGGAGCCGAAGAGCAATGGGCCACATGTCTAAGACATTGAATCTCAACCATCTTAATGGCCTAGCATTAAGGCGGCACAGCATTTACTTTTCAAGAAAATCATGTTGCTCGCATTTGTCAAGTTGGCATGTGCCAGAACCCTACTCCTTGGGACTTAGCTTGGACCTTAGACCCTTAAACCTTTGGGATTCCCTCATGTTCCTATTATAAGTACCAAAGGGTTAACCATTAGTAGGGGTCCTAAGGGCCAGAACCCTAAATCGCTATTCTGCAATGTTTTGGCGCAATCTGGAGGTTCAAGTACAACAACCCTCAGGGTCCAGGTACTCCAAGCAGGGTTTAGGGTTGAGGGTTGAGGGGTCAGGGCTTCCCGAAGGCTCCATGTAGCTATATGGTATATACTTAGGGCCCAAAAGGGTTCCCATACGACTACTTTAGGGCCCAACCCAAAAGGTCCAAAGTACCCACATGGTACAAAGTATGGTTTCTGTAGTAATAATTTCCCTTATGGTTTGGGTAAGTACTCCCCATATGAGTACCTAGGAACCTTTGGGCAAGTATTTACCATATAACTACATGGAGCCTTTGGGCTTTGGATGCCTCAGTACGTTTCAAATCATGCCATTTGGGCCTAGAACCCCATTGTCTGCCGTGCTTTTGAGCGCTATAGGGTCAGGTTTCAGGGAAACGGCCTACACTCTGAAGCCCAAAATTTGCCTAAAACTTGCGTTCCCAACCCCTAACCCCTTAAGCTCTACAGTCTGCACCCCTCTACATGGGGGTTTCCCACAACTAGGTGTACCTGGTTGGGGCATCCCTAAAAAAGATTATTGTATATTGGGTTCCCACATGCATGCATATATGCATACATCTGTATAAACCCTAGACCCTAAAGATTCCTTGGTAGTTGGAAAAGGGCCCCTCGAACAAGAAATACAGACATATAATTATATATGCCTGTATATATACATGAAAACAGATAGATAGAAAAACGTATCCCTCTGACATCCCGAAAGCGCATGGCCCGACGTCTGAGATCCAGGGCCGGTTCCCAGACCGTGGCGCAAGCGCAGCAAGTTACAAAAACAGCGTTTTTGGGTTTAGGGATTAGGGATTAGGGTGCAGAGTTTAGGGTTTAGGGATGAGGATTCGGGGTTTAAGGTCGGGGCTTAGAGAATTTGAGATTTCGTATTGGTTTTTGTTGGTTTCAAGTCTGGAAAAGCAGCAGAAATAGTACTCAACTTGGATGGTTTAGGGCTTAGCTTCTCACAGTGTACTATATTTACCAATATTATGGTTTAGGGCTTAGGGATTACCAATACTATGCTTCCATGATATTGGTCATTATTTAGGCCCCTTGTAGTAGCCGTTCGAATTCGGTTTAGGGTGATCCGAAATGGTGGTCGTACTGAACGCAGTGCGCAGAATGGGTTGATTTCAGACTATTCGGGTATTTTCCATACATAAGGGGACCCCAAGATAGACCCCAAAATCGGATGATCCTTATTATTGGAAGCCCCAAAGGTGCTCCTAATTTTTGGGAAGCACCCATTATGCCTGTACGTTGGCTTTGCCAGCTCCGGGCTTAAGGGTTGCAAAGGCTTAGGCTTCAGGTTTCAGAGCTTGAGGTCTACAGGTTTTGGGGTTTAGGGTTTAGGAACCTAGAAGTTGTAGATTTCAGAGTTCAGGGGCTTCAAGGGGAGCTTCAAGGGCACTTAAGGGCGGAGTTGAAGGTTGGGGGCTCTTCAAGCCCTGAACCCTATACCCTGGACCCAGACCCTAAACCCTAAACCCTATAAACCCTGAACCCTAAACCCAGAACCCTAAACCCTAAACCCTATAAGCCCTGAACCCTAAACCCAGAACCCTAAACCCTGAACCCTAAACCCTATAAACCCTGAACCCTAAACCCAGAACCCCAGACCCTAAACCCTTTGGGTTGGAGGTAGGGGCTTTTGGAGTAGTGGCCAGGCCGTCTCTTAGTGTACTACAGTGTTATAATTTGGGTTTAGGGTTTAGGGTTTAGAGGGCTCCCCATCCTGTAATAGTGCTATAATGGGAATATGATAGGGCGTTAATTTATTCCTTATTATCCTTGAAAGTCACTATCACAAGGTCGGGGGGGTCTACCTAAGCCAGGTGTAAGGTACGCAGGGTCCTACGGGACTTGTAGTATCACGGAAAGGATTTCTGAGTGTTTTGGGGGAGCACTATATGCCATGACCTAAGCTCCTTAAATGGGGTTACATAGACAATTATAAAGGGGACCTTTACAGGGCCTATTAAGGGGGATACTATCAGTTTAGACTAGAGCACTATGAGAGTAGTTTTTTTTTTGGGAGGGGGGGGGATACTATGCTACCCATTGTAGAGTAAGATTCTATCCTCCTTTTGGGGTATAGTTTTATATATAAGGAAAATTACCCTAAACCTTAAAAGACCCTAAACCTTAAACCCAGACCCTAAACCCTAACCCTATAATCTTACTAGGTTCAACCACCAAAAAAACACTATGATGAGTGGCTACACCAAACCAGCGTGACATCCGCCGTGTCTGCTTGGCCCAGAACTCAGTTCGTTCGTGGTAGGGTCCTTACACCCTAAACCCTAAAACCCTAAACCCTACACCCTAAGAGGGTTCAGGGTTTTAGGGTTTTAGGGTTTAGGTTTGAAGGTGTGAGGGCTTAGGGTTTTAGGGTTTGAGGGTTTTAGAGTTTTAGGGTTTAGGGTTAGACCCTGTAAGCCTTAAACGCCCTCGGCAGGTACATTACGATATGATTGTGTTAAATATCCATATACCAGGAGTCATCACGGACTATCTTCATAACATTACCTAGCGTTTCTCTACCACCCTGAATCCTGAACCCTAAGCATAAACCCTGTACCTAGACCTATCCTATCTACCCTTTATTATACCCGCAAATGCGCAGCAGGAGAGACCATATACCCGAATCTAAGCTTACAAGAAGGGTCCTGGTAGTAAGCCAAAGCGCTTGTACAGCTGCTTCCGGAAGCAACATGCTATGCCGGCCGACGCTTGACGGCATCTGTTTCGGTCAGGGGCTGGGCAGCGGACATAGTTTGGGGTTTAGGACACAGCGGACGGTTCAGGGTTGAGTCAACCGCCCTCCCTTGTTTTTCCGCCCACCCCCTCAATTTTAGATATTCCACATAACAAAATAACATATGATAGCGCAGTGGGAATATTTCATACTAGGGGGGAGTTCAATATTGGCCGGGGGGATTCTATGAGGACTTCGGGGCTTCATAAAACCCTCAACCCTAAGCCCAAAGCCTGAAACCCCACATCCTACCCCCTGAACCCTATAGGCCCCAAGGCCTAAAACCCTACACCCTACTCCCTGCCCCCCACACCGTACGCCCTTAACCCTAGGAATCCCACGTCCCAGGCGGCTGCCAGTGGGACTCGGGTCTATGCCTTCCTCACCTTTCACGTCAGGATTGTTTGGCGGTTTAGGGTTTAGGGATTACTTGGAGGGTCAGGGGGACTTAGGAAGTATGTTAATAATGAGGATAATTGGGGTTATTATTTGGGTTAGAGAGGTCATACTTCCTAAGTGCCTCTAAACCTCCAAGTAAAGATTTGGGCTTAGGGTTGAGGGCGTGGGTTCAGGGTTTAAGGCATAGGCTTTAGGGTTTATGCTTTATCTCGTCGTGTTTAGTGTCTACGGCATCGGGTTTAGGCATGAGGATCTAGGGCTGAAGGCTTAGAGTTTAGGACTTGGGGTTTGGTTGTTACAGGTTGTAGGCCGAAGTGCGTCGGCATGGTGAATCAGGGTTTAGGGTTTAGGGGTTGCAGGATCTAGTGCTCAGGGTTTAGCTTGAATGGCGTTGGGGGGGGGGGGCTTCAAGATCTTAGGGCCTAGGCTTCGCTTAATGCGTGAAGCCCATGTAGACTTCCCTTCTCCAGGTAGCAGAACTCGTGGAGTCAGAGTTCGAGAAGTTTGCCGGCTCGGTGGCCGCAGTCATGCAGCCGGCACATGATGTCCTCTTTGTCAAAGGGTCCTAAGTACTGATATGGGGAATACTTACCCAAACCATAAAGGAAATTATTACTACAGAAACCATACTTTGTACCATATAGGTACTTTGGACCCTTTGGGTTTGTCTTGTCTGGAAAAGTGAAGACAAACGAGGCAGTCGTGGCAGGTCCAGTCTTCATTTTTTCGAGCTGGCTTTACATTTCTGGCAGGTGTTGATCGAGAAGCGCTTGACGGCCCTCAGGCTGAACAAAAAGCAAACACATTTCGTGTGTGATGCCAACAACATGATGCATGCTGGGTACTGGAGCCGCAAGTGACAGTTCCTCCAGCTCAACTACCAGCCAACAAAAAAGCACTTGCGTGACGCCGACGAGATGAAGCATGCTGGGAAACTGAGCCCTGAACTGGTTGTTGTGTAATGTTGAGGCCTGACTAGTGTCAACCCCTCCCCCGGGGCCGCCAAACAAACTTTTGTCATATTTTTCAATTGAGGTCAATAGAACCACGGTTTCCGGGCTCAGTAGCTCAGGTAAGGGCCAGATGGGGCAAGAACGCAACAAACAGCAAGGGAACTTCAAAGAACCAATGGGAGACGCCACGACAGCAACCCAAAAGCGGTGGCCCTGCGGTTTAGGGTTTAGGGTCTGCTACGCAATCAAGGCCTCCACACTACGCAGCACTTGGTAGCGTTGTAGACTAGTAGACAACCTTCAACATTTTGTGGTCTATAAACCCTACACCCTAAACCGTAAAAATCGAGACCTTAACCCGAAACCCCAAGCCTTAACCCTTGCATTTTTGAAAGATTGGCTTTTTCGGGGCCAGAAAAGTTCGATCTGAGGTTCCACCCCATTGGATCAAAGCTTCAAGGGAGGTCGCAGCATATGCGGTTTAGGGTTTAGGGTCACTATGTTCCTACATCACCTTCTGCTGCGCCGGACCTGAAGGATTGCAAAGACAGCAAAAACCTTGACATGGGCGCTATGCCTGAAGCCTCAAAACCTAGTCCTCAACCCTAAACCCTACATAATCCCCTATATAACCCCCAATACTTGAACCCTAAATCCAAAACCCTAAACCCTAAACCCGAAGCTTGAACCCTAAAAACTGAATCGTGCAGGACTTCAAAGATAGCCGCCTTTTGCGATGCCGCTAGCGATCTGCTGGCAGCTTCAGACACTCAGCCTCTTTTGACTTGGGGTTTGGGTTTAGGAGCCTAGGGTCAAGGGTTTAGGGTTTAGGATCTGGGTTTACCTGGACCCCAAAAGTAAGTAAAATAGTACACCAAAACCTTTAGAAATCAACCCAAAAAACAATTATTCTACATACTTCTGAGGTTCAAGGGGGCTTAGGGGTAAGGTTTAGGGCCTCAGAACTGACCTTAACTTCCAACCCTAGGGTTGGGAATTTAGGATACAGGGCTGGAAGAACCTCGTGGGTCCAGGGTTGGGGTTGAGAGCTAGTTCCCGTAGAGTTCCCTATGAACGAGGGTTACTCTGGGGGGGGGGCCTGTCCAGTTCGGGGTGCCTATTCCCGAATAAGGACCCTATGTCCATTAATTGTAAACGCTAGCGCGCGCCCGCCTCGGCTGGCCGGGCTTCCCACTGTAGGAACATGTAATCATAGATATACAGGTATTTAAGTTAGGTATATGGATACAGTCATATGC
>CAJNIZ010000875.1:0-28493 GCA_905231905.1 Symbiodinium pilosum
TGTTTAAGCCAAACAAGAACCCCCCCCACCCCTTCCCTATCGGCCCGGTCTCCCTGGTCTGCATATGAGCTATAGTCTAAACTCCTTAAAGGGGGTTATATAGGGGATTATGTAGGGGACTACTATAGGGCTTAGTAAGGGGGATACTAGGAGTTTAGACTATGGCTCATATCCCATTCCTTGAATCATTCCTTCCTTCATTCATTCATCCAGCTCTTCATTCATTTATGCCTTCATTCCCTTTACTAGTCCGCGATCCTAGAGAATATACTTCTTACAGTTGTTTATTCCTTCCTTGGCTCCCTACAAACCACCTAGCAAGTTAGGGATTCATGGGGTTTAGGGTTTAGGGTTTAGGGTTGGGGGTTTAGGGTTTTGGGTTTAGGGTTCGGGGTTTAGGGTTTAGAGTTCAGGGTTTAGGGTTTTCTTGGCAGAGGGTCGCTCGGGTCTTTTTCAGGGGCGCGGGTTGGAGTTTGAGTTCCAGGTAGGATTTAGCCTCTGGGTTTAGCCTCTGGGGTGACAGAGGCCTCTCTAAAAGCGCCATTTACCTACAGTAGGTTCCCCCTAAGGGTCCAAGGACCTAATAATCATATACTGATACTTCCCCCACACCTGTAGTATAATGACTATTGCCCAAAACCCAAGTACCTAATTCTTTGGTACTTGGACCCTAAACCATAAACCCTAGACCTATATATACCCCTATAGATCCCGTTGAAGGGGACCTAAATGTTGAGTACTTGGACCCTCTGGGTTCTGAACCGTGGGTAGCATCGGTTCATATAGGGATTATAAGTTACCGGGCGTCAATGGTCTGAGGTTCTCATTTAGGGTTTAGGGTTTAAGGGTGCAAGAACATGAAGAGGACCTCTAGCTGTGTTAGGGGTAGGGTCTAGAATTTGGGAGCTCGGGGGATTACAAGAGGTTCGAAGTCATAAGCAGTCCCGAAGGGTCTGGATATGGAATTGCCACATACTCTCCTAGAAGCTTGTACTAAAATTTCTACCGCCTGAATGCCAAATAACTGGAGTATGAGGTTCTTGGACCCTGACTCTTAACCCTGAACCCTGCATTTCGCTGTATTTCCTACAACCATTTGGAAGGCTTAGTGAGCAGGTTACTTGCAGGGCTACAACCCTAAACTCCTAAACCCTAAACCTAAGACCCTAAAGATTTAGGGCGTTCAGGCTTTAGGCTTTGGTGTTCAGCGTGCGGGTTAGGAGTTGGAGCTTAGGGTTTACAGGCTTGCCGGTTGAGCGATTAGGATTCGAAGTGTAGGCTTTACCCAGACCTTCCAACCACCCAGAATCATGGCCTTCAACCCCAAGATGGCCCGTATATGTATATAGGCCGCTATTTTGAGCGCCTGCAGAGTCTCCAAGATTGAAAGCATGGGCCCCTAGTATGGACCCTTAACCCTGGGATCCTTATATACCTACTATATACACTATATGTACCCTTTAGGGTCCCTAAAAAGCCTAGGGGCCCATATTAGGGGCACATATTTCTAATCTTAGAGAGTCTAGGTAGGGTAATTAGAGAGTCAAGCGTGAAGTGTTCAGGGTTTAGAGTTCTCCTACACCCTAAAACCCTAAATCCTAAAACCCTAAACCCTAAACCCCTAAACCCTGCCTAAGGCTTAGAGCTCCTTGCTTAGGTCTTGGGTTCAGTATGAATGGTTTAGGGCTTGATCCCCGGAGACTAATATTTAGCACCTCCCCCCAGGCTTTGTAGAAGGATCTATACCCAGAGGGTCCAAGTACCCAATAATTAGGGTCCCCTTTAAAGGGGATATATAGGGTTATATAGGGGGTATATAAGGGTATATGGGGTTTAGGGTATTTAGGGTTTAGGGTCCAGGTACCCAATAATTAGGTACTTGGGTTTAGGGTAATAGTAATTATAGTACAGGTTTTGGGTAAGTATATGATTATTAGGTACTTGGACCCTTAGGGATAGGCATAAATAGTCTACAATGCCCTTGTGCAGGTTTCTCCATGATTGCTCAGTAGACTCGCGTTTCAACACTTCACACATGAAGCCACGTGTCGTGGAAGAAACTTGGTTGACGACCCCTTATATAGCCGATTTCTTTCGGAGTTGGATTCGCCGGACCGCGCAAGATTCATCGGGATGGGGTTTTGTTTGACATCACGTTTCAAATCCCAGTTCCCAAAACTTCAAACGACCTTGGCTTTGGATCTTAGGTGCGCTGTGGTCATTTAGATATAGGGGTATATGAGAACGGAAGAAGAACATAGAACACGTGTTCATGATTTAGGGTTTTTTGCCTAATGTTACATTCAGAACCCCCCTCCCCGGCCCCCTTATAATGTTAAATGCTTCCTGTAAAAGACCTTGTATATTTGGGGGGCATTGGTGTCCCACGGCCTGAACCCTAGCCTTAAACCTTCAACTCTAAATCCCTAAACCCACATCCCTAAACCCAAAATACTTAAACCTCGAGCCTAAACCCCCTGGTCATCCCAGACCCTGAAACAGAAACTGCCTTACAGAGCCCCAGCTTATCTGACGGGTGCTTGTTAGGGGGAATGAGGGAATATATTCCCAATGTAACCCCTGTATAGCATATTCCCTTTTCCCTACCCTAAGAACTAAATCCTACATTCTAAGCGCTCGACCCTATGTAGACCTCCTATTTATGTATGTATGTAGGTATATGTACACATACTTATTCCCTACCAGAAGCCTAAACCCTTTCATGTATTCCCTTACTCTCTACGGTCCCCCTTAAGTAGATAGAATATGGGGTATATGGGGATGTTTTTACGATATGCCCAAAGCCATATTCTATCTATTTAAGGGGGACTATACCCTAAACCCTAAACTCCTATCTTGTATCTTCTTAACGGGGACTATACCCCAGTAAGTTACGAGAACCTCTCCGGAAGGACCTGGATGAGCTTGTAGAGTCAGCCTTCATGCCGCGAAGGCAGCTCCTCTAAGAACTAGGGTTCAGAGTTTTTGGGTTTTAGGGTTTAAGGATTGAGGGTTGAGGGTTTAGGGTTCAGGGCTGTACCTGGAAAGCCAGTGCCTCGGAATTTCCTACCACTCCATATTAGGGTTTAGGGGGTTTGTAGGCTTTAGGGATCTAAGCCTGGAATTGGTTTTGATCAACGCGAAAAGGTATATGGTAGTTTCCCTAAATAGGGGGACCCCAATATAGACCTTGATGCACTGTAATCCTTATTATAGGGACCCCCAACAAAGGTGCTCCGCTCCGAATTCCCATATCAACTGCAACAGCACTGTCCCTTTTGGAAGCGCGCGTTTTGCAGTGCTCTAGGCCTGATTTTTCAGGGTTTGGCCTTTGGGCTTTAAACCTACTTGTGGGGGCCCAAAAGATACAAAAGCATGTGGATCCTACGTTCGCATAGTGGATTCACAAAAGCTTGTTTCGGGGGAACCTATATATGTTCAGGATTTTTTACATCCCTCCTGTACTTTTGCCACAGGACCTCCATAGCTTGTACGCGTTCTATGGCAACGGCCCATGACTCTACACGAGGATTGCCATTTCTGATGCGTAAATATCCCGCTGATGTGAAATCTTCTCAATGCCAGCGTCCGCAGTGAGGTGTGTTGACCCCAGGGCTTGTAAGAGAGGAAGCAGACATAAGCATGCAATCCAGGGCCGAAACCATAAATCTGATTACATAGCGTATGTACTTCCATTTTTTAAACGGTTTCAAAATTCATGCTAACGAGCCTTACAGGGGCCAATCGAGTCAAGCTTGGGCACGAAAACCTAACCACAAAACCCTTACTCCCAGCCCCTAAGCCCCTGAACCACGAACCCTCAGCCTCAAACGCCTGCACCCTAAGCCCTAAACCTTATAAGCCCTAAACTCCTAAACTCTGAACTTTGGAACCCCAAAACAGTCAGCCGAAAGGACGCGCTTCTTGCTGGATGCCGTGGGAACGCTGCAAATCCCTCGCATGAACATTCCAGGCCTCTGGAAATCCGTCGATCCAAAAGGTTTAGCGATTAGGCTTTAGGTCTGGGGTTGCGCCCAAGAATTCGTAGAATATGTTGCCTGGTTTCCCATTGCTTATAGGTACTGGGCTTAGATTTCACCCAAGTTGGGGATACCGGCATATGATTATGAAGCGGGGTTCTCCAGAATCTCGTTGTCATCATCCCTGTTTCACTACCCGTGCGGCACTCTATAACCCAAAGGGTCCATGTAGCTTTTGACCTGAGGGTCCAAGAATCCACCAATCAGCTCAAACCTATACAACAATTACTATGAACCCAAATCTAGTATTTCATATATGGGCCCGTGGACCCTCAGGGCAGGCTTTAGTTTAGGGTTGGAAGTTGAGGGTAGAAGCAAGGCAGCATTGCAGGTCTTCGTGGCATTCCCTACTTGGCCAGGTTTCAGGGTCTAGGTTTAGGGCTGCTTTCGTTGCAAAGCTTGGGATGTTTACTACAGGGATCCACAGTCATCCACAGTCTATGGAAGAATCTTTTGCTACCCCGAAGTTCCCCAAGTGCTGGGCACTACAGGAATATCGGGACTCCAGGTGGCTCAAGATTGTTTCCATCAGAAGTAGAGACAGATACGTTCGGCTTTCAAACACGAGATTGAATACGCAGGCGTGACTACTTACCATAAGAGTCCAAGAACCCCACCATGACGGCTTAAGGTACCAATAGCCATAATTTGTGAAACGGTGTTCAGTAATTTAAAAAGACCATCACGGTCCAGCCCATCAGGCAATCCTGGTACAGTTATAGCGGATTACACCTTAATTACAACATGATTTGAAATCCCTGCAGTAGTTGGCCTTTCCAGGGCTTGGAAGGGTATTAAGTAGAGTTTAGGGTGTGGAGGCTAGGGTTGCGGCACAACAGAAAACAAATGCATTTGTGGCGTTTCCGCCAACGTTGAGCAACCCGCCAGCAGAATGCGCTGAGCAGGGATGATACAAGTGAGGCCATGCAGACCGGGCCTGGTCTGCGTGAGGAGGACACAAGTGCTGGGCAATGCACGGCAGTGACAGAGAGCAACGTGGACGAACAAGAAAAATGGGGTTCAGAGGAAGACGGTGAAGATCAAGACGTGTCCGCGCAAGACTTAGGGCTACATGAGCAATTCTGATTGCTCGGCTGATGTGAGGGGCAATGAATCCTACGTAGCTTGTCGCACAGCAGTTGAAGCTACGCTTTGGAGAACGCAAGGACTACCACCGGCGCCAGCAGAAAAGACAGAAAAGGAGTTTGCTTTTTGCCCGATGCAAGCACTGTGCTTGCCTTCAGTGTACCCCCCCTGCATGTGAGTTTGAACTGACAGGGAGCCTGCTTTCGCAGTCTCTGACAGTCTATGTGGAGGGCACGAGCTGAAAGTAGAGGGCATGGCCTTGCGGTGCACTGCGCAACTACTCAGAACGACAAGCAAATCGAGGGACTGCAGTTTCTTCGAAGCCTAAGCAAGAAGTCAGGATCCTGGAGGTTGAGGCTGAGACGAAGAAATGGCTGCTGTCCGCTGCTTGGTCGCATATGCCGGTGGAGAGGCTGTTACGTGTTCGAGGATTGCGTTATTTTGGACCAACAGATGGTTTGGAGCGCGCGTGGCATGCTGGAAAGGGCGAAGTCGGCCGAAAACAAAGTTGTAAAACTCGTTGTCGACGGGAAGCAGACGGCTGTTGCCAACCAATATACCGTCCTCACTCTGAGCTTTTTGATCTCCAATGAGACGATTTCATGCCCTAGGTCCGAATGGGCGACTGTGACAGAGGAGGACCACTTTCCACGCAGAACTTGGTGGATTCAGACTCAACGAATTTGACGAAGCTTTTCAAGCTCGCAATCCGGCCGGACCTTCGCCTCCGTGGGCCGGTAGCGCCGGCCACTGGTCTGCCTCTCGGCCCTGTTGCGGCGAAGCCGAAAGCTACGCCTGCAGAGCCGAAGAACCCCGCTGCGTCACGGCAGCATGGCCAAGTTTCGTTCCCTGAGTTGTTTGCTCTAACGTATTCATTCTCGCAGCGTAAATTTAGAGTACATGTATGCCAGGTCGTCCTCGGCCCCGAGGTCGAACGCGCCGCGAAAAGTGGTTCTCGTAGCCCAAGGCTTGTACCAGACGCATTTGTTTTGCAGTTGCAGCACAGCCGTACAGTCTTTGAAGTAAAAAATGAACCTGCTTGCTTGCATGCTGCTTGCCTGCCTGCGTCTGCAGCAGAAGTAGACTGACCTAACGCCAGCGTGGTGAAGGTGCTCAGGCGCATGTGCATTTTGCAATACATCACTGCTTGCTCAAACCTGCGTGTTGGGTCGAGCTCAACAGACTTTGTGTTGTTGTCTAGTGCCGAGCGACGCGTGTTCGTTTTCCTTCAACGCACGCATTTTAGTCATCATTTGCAGGGGCGTTCTGGCATTCAAAATGTTGCGCAAAAAAGGGGGGGGGAGGGGCTGCATCCTCCCCAACCCCCGCGCTCATGTTTAGCTACTGCCTAAACACCTACGAACCCCAAACTTACTCCAACCCCCAGCTCATTTGTAGCTGACACCACAAGATTCAGCAACAAGCGACATATTCTTTCAGAGTCACATTTGCAAGCAAAGTTTGGCAAGCCGCAGCACCAAGCGACGCGTGCTGGTTTTCCCCCGTGGGCGCATTATCGCACGTGTCGACGCATGCAGACGGTTTTGCAAATTGGGGGTGCTGCGCCTCTCCCAACTCCCGGCTCGGCCAAAATGTTTTGCAAACGGGGGCGGGGCGCGCCCCCCTCGACCCCCCCAGTCATGCTTGGCCATCACCATAACACTTTGCAAGAAGCGACGTGTTCTTGTAGCATCACATTTGCAAGAACATCCTGGCAAGACGTAGCAACAAACGACAAGTGCCCGTATTCTTTGAAAGATCACAAGCCCTAAAAACACTAAACCGTGAATGCCCTAAACCCCTTGCACCAAGCAACACGTGCTCGGTTTCCTTGAATGGTTGCATTGAAGCCCTTTTCGTCCGCCCCCCAAAACACCCGCATATTTTGAACGATCACCAAAAAACAAGTGAGCACTCGGAAGACGTTGCTCCCCAAAATACAAAATACGACACACGCAGCACGTAACGCATAAAGGATTATTGTACCCAAAAAAAAGGTATGGCTTCGGCCCAAAACCCATCAAAACTGTTGCAAAAGGCCATAGTTCTATTTACCTCAGGGGTGGGTATTTTCCAGCAAAAGAGCTAGCCCAAGGCCTCAAACCTGAGGGTACCTGAGGGTTTTCTTTCTTGCTCCTATGTTGAAGGTTTAGGGCCTTGAGGTTTAAAAGGGTTTTGGCCAAGGTTGCCCAAACCCCATACCCTAAAACTTGAATCCCAAGCCGAAGCTCTATCAGGTGTAAGCGCGACACCCCAATTCTAACTCCAAGTTTGCATGAACCCGTAAACCCTAAAACTTTGTGCTTTGCAGGCATCGGGGTGATGCGATTAGGGCTCCAGGACCCGAGTCCTCCCGAGAAAATGCGGGTTTGGGAGAGGGTTCTTCTTCGAATCGGGCTTTAGTCCCTTCAAGAGTTTTGTTGTCGGTTCAGGGTTTAGGTAGTTATCGCGTAGATATTTTGGAGCGTAGGGGTGGCCTTGGGGACAACATGGATACATCCCCTATTGAGAATTTGCAAGAACTGTTAGGCGAAACTCACATATCAAGAGGCTTGTGGAGGGTAAGGGAAAAATCAGGGCTAAGGCTTACGGCATAGGGCGTTTTTTCGAATCTGCATGTCGGGCTCTGGGGTCTAGGCTGATTGGGGCTAGGAAGTAGCCCGGAAGGGGTTTTGACTTGTGGGAAAGCATTTTACGCCTTCAAGCGCTCACAGACTATTTTCATGGCGCGACATCTAGCTGCTTTGGAGGTTTCAGCTTCAAACAGCTAATTAAGATGGGACCCCATCCAGACCCAGGATGGAGGTACAGTAGTTAGCATACCGTAGTCTTTCCAAGGCCGTTTCGGGCTTCTCATGCCAGTTTGGGGCAGGACATTTACCATCCTTGTGGCATTTGGGAATGTAAGCCCAGGTTCATGTAGGTTTTAAAGCTCAGGTTTAAAGGATATTGTACATAGTAGGTTTAGGGTTTTGGGATGACTATAGGGTGACCGATGATTTGGAGCCTAGACCCTTGACCGTGTATATTTGTCTTGGGGATGTGCTAAAGGGAAAGGCTGTAGCTTGAAACTAGGTTGAGCACGGGTCAGAACCGCAATACACACAGTTATAAGTCCCAACAGTTGTAGTGTTGGGTTTTCATGTCTTTATTGACGTATCTGAGGGCCCCGCCTTGTTGTTCTGCTGCCTAGCCTGAAGGGTTGCGATGCATGTAGCATACATGCTGTAGAAGTTTAGGGTTTAGGGCTCTTGGTTCTGGTCAGCAGGGTTTGCTGAAGGAGTTGTGGCCGTTGGAAAATCACTTAACAAAACGGCAGCCATTCTAGTCGAGAAATGAAGCAATTTGCTGCAGGGAAATGCAAATGACTGTAAATACTTGAAAAACTACCAATAATGTTCCTAGGCAATCAATATACCGTTCTAGTATAACACGCCGCAGAAGCCTGGTCAACTTTTAAGGCTACCCCACTACATATGCAGAACTGTATGTGTTGCAGATACTCGTATTGAAGCTCTGAAAAGCTGCAAAGCGAGCAAAATTATCTAATGCGGAGTTTTGATTCTTGCAAGGGGCCTCAGCAGTTCGAGTTTCAACCGAGGATTGCAAACTTGACTGGCAGCTTGCAGGGCGTATTCTGTTTAAAGGGCAAACCTCTATGAGCTTTTCAACCGCGGTAGCAGTACATAGCTGCGGAGTTTTTCCTGATGGAATTTGCATCTCTGTCGTTCCCGTTCTTGTTTCAAAAGCCCCCAAGGGTCCATGTAGGTATAGAGTATCCACTTAGCTCCACAAGCGATCCCCATAGAATAGTATTGAGGCTCGGGTAATATCATAAACTACACGGACTCTTTGGGGGCTTTCCTTGAACGTAAAAGATTCTTGTTTATTTGGCAGGAGTTGGTGAAGACGCTCATGCTGCTGGGTCTGCAAACTGTTGGGGGACAAAGCCCTGTCTACTGACTGCGCAACCCCTATCGCTAGGTAGGCAGGGTAAGGCAGGATTTTGTCCAGATCACCTCCTCTGGGTCATTACCTTTGCAATGCATGTGTGCATGTATCTCAGCTAAGCCTTGAAGACTGTCCCTGGGGTCCTTAAGGGTACTTCTCCCATTGTGGGAACCCCATTTGGACTGCCGTGCGCGTGGATGTTGTGGGTGTCTTTGTCAAATTGTCAGTCTCTTGCTTCTGGGCTAGGGTTCCTGTTATGTAGAAGCCCGTATAATTGCCGCCATTAGCCCGTCGCAACCCCCAAACCCGAATTCCCTAGTGTAGGGTTTAGGCTTGAGGCTTGCAAGCCCGAAGCCCTGAAACCTAAACCATCAGGTAGAGTCGCGGAAGGATACAGTCATGAAATGCAAACCCTAAACTCTAAACCGCGTCTTTAATCAGGAGCATCTTCCATGAGCACACTCGTCTCGTTCGCTCCTTCTTGCGCTCCCCTCAACACGAAGCATCCTATATGAGCCATTGTCTAAACTCGTGAAACGGGGTTATATTGGGGTTACAAAGGGGGATGCTAGGAGTTAAGACCAGAGCTCATATAGGAGAAGGAGGGTTTCTGGGGGTCATGTAGCCACATTTGGGGAATATCTAGCGGTTGTAAAGGTTTGGGGGTTATACAGCAGGGTTTAGGCAGTATATACTTACTAAAAAATTAAAATTGGGTTTCTAGACTGGGAAGTAGTACTATGGTTTGCGCTAGTAACCCCTCTACAGGTGCCTGACGCCTGTTTAGGGTTTAGGGTAACGTGCCAAGCCTCTCCCTCCCTAAATCCTAAAACCTAAATCCCTCATGACCTGAGGAAGCTTGGCCTGTTAATCCTCGGCCTGATTCTTTCTTGGTTTTGCTTGCTTATGCCGCTCCACGAGAGGCGTTGGGCTTTAAGATTGTAGGTTTAAGGATTAGGGTTTAGGGTCTAGGGACTAGAGTTTATTGTTTATGGGAGGCCTTGATTGCAGGGAGTTTAGGGTTTGGGGTTTAGGGTTTGATTGGGGTTTAGGGTTCAGGGTCTAATCAAGGTTTGAGGTTTAGAGTTGGGATTACGAAGGGCTTGCGGTTTGGGGTCTACTTAGGGTTCGGGTTTGATTAGGGTTTAGGGTTTAGGATTTTGTTTGGTAGGGTTGATGTTTGTGGCGGATGGAGGAAATCTTGCACCACTTCAGATCCCCAAAAATATTATAATTCACGGGAGGTAGGATTCATGAGCTGATTCAAGAGGTGCTCCATCCATAGTTGGGCTTAGGATTGGATTTGATTCGGGCTTAGGGCGTGTTGTCAGAGGATTTTTTGCTTACCCCCCTGCCCTCCATGTAAGGGCCCTGTAAGTAAGCATCATATGACTCTGATAGAGTCCTCATTGTGGCGATGGGGTTTACCAAAATCCCCCTTTTAAGGGTACTGCAGAGGATGGCGCAAGCCTCGCAGCAACTAGGACCCGGACAAAGCGGTAATTGCAAGAATATGGGGTATATAAGGTGCGTAGTTTTGTTACCCTAAACTCTAAACCCCGTGTTCAGGGAACCTAGGGCTCAGATGTTTTTGGGGTTCCGGGGCTTGCCGAGTCAGACAACTGGGGACCATGTCTGCTTCTCTGCTTACACTCAGGGGCGCCAAAGGTGGGATAACGCTGGCTAAACCCTAAACCCTAGGGTTTAGGGTTTAGGGTTTAGGGTCTGGGTGGGTTAAAGGATCCCTATTGTAGATTCTACTATATTGAGGCTCATTTCCTTTACACCACCTTCCTTCGCCTTCATCCTACCTTTTGAGCACCCTTATAATACTGACTACCCGCCCTACACTAGATATGAGATTTGTTCCGCATACCCTAATCCCTGAAACTTAGACCGACCTTTCTCTTCATCGTCTTGGGTCTTCCAGTGCCATGGCAAGAGGAAGGAAAGAGTTCTTACGGTTATGGACAAATCCTACACTAAACCCAGGGTTTAGGGTTAGGAATTACAGAAACGTAGGACACACAAAGCATTCAAAATCCGACGCAATATGCACGCATGCGCATATGCACATACGCGTCGCAAGCACGCACACAAGACGTTCAAACAATTTAGGCATGTGCGGCCCTTTTAGGTTGTTCAGGCGTGCCATTAAGTGTTTGCGACCTGTAGATACTTGCCGCCACCCCGCATACGATAGCAGCTGACGCAGATGCATACGTCATTGCAAGCTTGGAAGGCAGCGCACAAGGGACAGCGGGAGTAGTAGGTTCCAAGTGTCTTACCACGCCTAAACCCTAAACCCTAAACACAAAACCCTAAACTGCAGTAGATGATCAGGGAGAACTTCCGAAAGGAAGTTAACTCTCGCTCTCTGAAATGGAAATTTCTCAATATTATCCTTATATATTTCCGAATAAGGACCCCCATAATCCTTCTATAATCCCTATATATCCCCTGGGGTCCCTAGGGTACCCAACTATTGGTCGCGCTGACACGGTTTCAGGAGTGTGCCAGGACATGCACATCAGACTCCCCCATGGCATTGCTGAGAGCAACATTCGGTCTCTGACCGGCAACGCCATGCACCTGTGCGTACTGGGTGCAATTTTGATGGTCGTTCTGGCAGAAGTCAAGTGGACTGATCAGAATGCTGCGTGATCCAAGTCTGCTAATGTGACAGCAACATTGCTTGCGTCTACTGATGATGCAAGATGTAAAGTTCTGCGACGGCATGACCCTGTGAGTCATACTTTTTTTCTGAAGACGGTGACGGCGACAACCTGCTAACACCGAGAGCCTGATAATATCACAGCCTCAGAGCAAGCAAACACCTGTGATTGGGGTCGCTCAGCTGCCCAGCCTTTGAGTGGTGTGTGTGTGTGTTCATGGCAAGGGTCTCCGAGTCAAAAGTTGGTTTGTAAATGGGAGAGGCATGGTAAAAAGTGGCTTGATAAAAGCGGGCCAGGGTTTGAATTTATGGTCGACGCCAAAAAATACATGCCTTCACCAATATTCCTGAGGAAGCCGAATGGGTATAAGTATTTATATGTATATATATATATACACACCCACAATCAGCACAATAAAGCCCTGCCTTATATGAACCATAGTCTAAACAACTCGTAGTATCCCCATTAAAAACCCCTTACTAGTCCCCTACACAATCCACTGCATAACCCCCTTTCTTTAGACTCCAAGATTAAAACCCTGAAGCCTAATCCCTAACACCCAAACCCTAATCCCTAAATCCCAATCCCTAAGCCCCCAAAACCCTAAGAATCCAAACCCCCAATCCCTAAACTTTGAACCTGTAAAGCCCAGCCAGGGATGCCATAACTTACACAGAACTGAATCTTCGCCGTAGTTCCATGTTGGCATCCTAAACACTATAGCGCTAATACGTGAAAGCCCTAAACGCCGCAAAGCCTGAGCCCAACATCGTAGTAGTGCCCATATGGTCCTAGAGTTTACGGTTTAGGGTTTCGTATGTTATTTCCATGTCCTTGTCCACTTGGTTTTCTCTTCTCAAGTCTCCCTAAGCCCCATGTCATCAGAAGAGCCTATCTTGATGATTCTTCCGCGGTTTAAGGTCTAGGGTTCAGGGATAATGGCCCAAAATCCCGCAAACTAGTTCAGCAGCAGGCCATAATGTTGCGTCTTTGGGGCTATCACAACCCCTGTATAAACTCTCATCCCTAAGCCCTAATCCTCAGCCCCAATACCCCAAACCCTATATAGCCCATGGGCTCCCAAGCAGGCCCCCTGTCTAGAGAAAGTCCTTTCATCTCCATTTTTTCCACCTATCTGGAGGGTTTCCAAAAACTAGGGTTCCTTTTAGACGGATTTTCGGGGGTAATATAGGTAAATATAGGGAGATCTTAGGTTTAGGATTTTCAACAATCAGGGGGTTCCTCTTGGATGTTTTGGCGAGCCTTATGTTTGAGCCAACGTCTTGTTGCAGACCCCCCAAAATATCCACACGCAGCACTTCAACCCTAAAGCGCCTAAACCCCCAAAACGCCCTAAACCCCTAAACCCTAAACCCTAAACCCCTAAACCCTGAGCCGGTCATGGTCCCACGGTGCGGTCAGCAGGGTGACCTTGGCCCTGAGCATCCTCTGCAGCGGGAAGTGGGAGCCTAAGGGGAATAGGGTTTAGGGTTCAGGGTTTAGGGCTTAGGAATGAGAGTTACCCGGAGCCCAACAGTAAGCAAAACACTAGCCCAGAAACCATGCAAATGGATAAAAGGACAGAGTTGTTATACTTTTGGGGGTTCAAGTGTTTAGTTAGTGTAGGATTCAGGGAAGAGGCTTCAAAGGATTTTGAAAGGAAAGCAAGTGGCTCGTAGCGGTTTAGGGTTTAGGGTTTCGGGTTTAAGGTTTTAGGATTTCGGGTCTAGGGTCCAAATGTCCTATCGCTTTTCGGTCAAAGTAGCCCAAGACTTTGTGGAGCAGGCCCTAAACCGCAGTTCCTCGACAGGCTTTCCAGCTAGGGTGCATGACCTACATGGAGGTTCATGGGACTTGGTAGCTAAGGGTTTATAGGGTTGGGACCTAGTAACTATGCTTAATTGGTTTTATAGCCCCACTTGTAATCCTCCTACATGGCCTTCTGGGGGTTACCCCAGTCAAAAGTAGGGTGCCCCGTTATCAGTGGGCCTCATGGGGCTGACCCCAGTTATAAGTAGAGTTCTGAGCCCCGCTATCAGTAGTTACTCAGTCCCATGAAGCTCACGAAACCCTAAGCCCCAAACCGGACCCTGAAGCTTTGGGACTAGAAATTTAGGAGTTAATGCTTTATACCCTAAACCCTAAACCGCGTCGAGACTGCAGAGTCCCAGGGTTTTTCTCCTTTCAAGGGTCCTTGTTCAAAGGTTAGGGCTTAGAGGAAGGTAGGTTTTCTTCAGCGATGCCCATGGAGCCCATACTTGGCAACTTCAAATTGCATGGTTTTCTTCTACATATTAGGGTTATATTAGGGTAATATTGAGGTTATATTGAGGTTATGTTGGGATTATATTACGGTACTATTGAGGTTATATTGGGGTTATATTGGGGTTATATTAGGGGTATCTTGGGTAATATGGTCAAAAGGCTGCGAGTGTTGAGGACGTCAAGGCACGTGCAGTTCAAGAGTATGCATTAGGTGGACCCCCCATCCAGCAATAGTGACTGTAAGGGATAATAGGGATTATATTAGGGTCCTCTTATATTCTTATTATACCACTATTACAGGGTGGGGGGTCCTCCTAAGCTATTAGTGATTATCAGTGGGTTCAGACTTACGGAGCAACGTGTGAGCTTTCGCCTACTTACACAAACCATGTGACCCTAAACCCTAAACACAAACCATGTGGGAAGTTCCTACTACTGAAAGCTGTACGTTTTACTACGCAGGTGCTTTGGAATCTTTGGGAAGGGGTTACCGGAGCTTGCGAGGCTTGGGTGTAAGTTACATAGAGAATACTTTAGGGTCTATAGGGCTTAGGGTAAAACATGAGGGAAGTTCCTACGGAAGCCTTACTTCGTACCATGCGGGTAGTTTGGATCATTTGGTGAGAGGGCACTGGAGCTTGGGAGGTTTGGGTAGAAGTTAAAGCCCAAGCTACCAGTCTGTCCAACGGGCTTGCTGCATTAGGGTCTGAAGATGGTGCTATGGTTGATCTTTGCAAGTAGATAGCTTGAGGGTTTATTCGAAGTGCTCTGAACCCACCACCCTAACTGGTGAGGGCCTCCCAGTTTTTGTTGTGCCTCCGTCTTCTTGTGGTCTGCTGCGGTTTGCAGGCAGGACTTCATCTACACAGCACCCGGGCGAGCATTAGCAGTGCTCCGGAAGGTTCATTCTCGAGCACACGTGGTTTAGAAGTACCCCCAAGGAAGCTGCCAATCAATTGTACGTGTAGTACAACAGGAAGCTTAAGCCGCAACTACAGTGCTCATCTCCCGTGACCTGAACCACAAGCAGTCAGCAAACCTTACCAGTCGAAAAAAGAGCTGGTGGTACTAGAAGGCTCAGGGGTCTCAGTGAATCCTTTGATAGTAGGGATAGCTGCGGTTACAGTATGGCTTTTAGGAGTCATAAGTATACTTTCAAAGTCCCCTGACCCGCTAACCCTAAGGGTCCAAGTACCCAATAATCAGATTCTTACCCAAAACCGATATCATAATTACTATTACCCAAAACCCAAGTACCTAACTATTGGGTACATGGACCGTTTGGGTAAGAATAGATGCAGGTACTTAAGCCGCAGGCTTCTTGTGGCTGGAGGGCCCTTAGCTCAGTAATACCTAATGTTTTGGTGGTAAACAATACAATGGCCTTAAATCGCCCGAGATGATCTGAAAGAAAGGGGTTTGGAGGTGGATCACAACTTAAGTAATATGGCAGCAGTATGCGAATATGATCACTGATCGCAGGCAGTAGACCATGGCCATGTGAAAGAAAAAAAGGAATCTCGTATATGACTTGTCGGCGCCACTCTTTCTACGGAGAGAACTCTACAAGAGCTCAACATGAAGAACCGTTTTGCCCGTCGAAGACTTCTCAAGATAGTGCATGGAACGCCGTACGTGGACGCTGCTGCGCGGCGGATCCCTTTTTTTCGAACTTACCTGGACCCCGTACTTAGGCAAAATAATGAACCAAACCCGCTAGAAACAGCCAAAAAGCCATCATTCAGCATACCTTGGGGGATGCCCAGAACCCCAGCATTATTTGGGAGTTCGGGTAGGATGCCTTGGGCCAGGGTTTGGGGTTCAGGGTTTAGGGTTCAAGGAGTAAGGTATTATAACGAAGAACCAAAGAACATGCAATGCAATGGCAACTGGGCGTACCTAGGGGTTCAGAAGCTGTTTTCTGTTCCGGAGGAGCCCAAATGCTCGTCAGTTGCAGAATCTACCTTAGATCCTCTCTGATTACAAACCGCCCCAGGCCTCCAACTAACCAAGAGTTGCTACTACTGTATCTGTAGAGTCCAGGGCCCTAGGCAGGTACTGTACTATTTGTACACCAGGGAAAGACAATGGCAAGAATGAGACCGATACCCGCATTACAAGTCGAATTGGCTTACTGGGGGTTAGTAGGAAATATGGGATATATCATATAGGGGATATATAGGGATTACATTCCCTTGTTCCTTGCTAACCACCGGTACGTGAAGCCAGTGCAAAGCTAACATTATAATCAAGGACGGGAACCATGTCATTAAGGCTTGAACTTAATTTCTACACCACTTCCCCGAAGCTCTGCACCCTAAACCCTGAACCTTTCCGAGCTTAAACCCATAAACACCTATAGAAAAAACACACTGAAAAACCCTGAAACCCATAAACACCTATCAAAACCATGAAAACCCTGAAGCCTAAACCCTAAGAATCCTAAATCCTAAGAACCCAAGAGCCGGAGCCGCTGGTACTCCAACTCATGTCCCGGCTGACGAGTTACCGATATCACATCCTTAGCCCCTGAGGGTGCAAGTGCCCCGGGTTAAGGGTTTAGGGCTTCGGGTATGCAATTTGGGCCCAAAGTATCTATATGGAGGGGTTTGCAAAAATTGTTGGGCCCTTTAGGATATGTAATTTCAGCCCAAAGTATCTAGATGTGGGTTTGCCAAAATGTTGGGCCTTTTGGGGGTTCCCCATACCACGGGTTTATTAATTTGGATCTATAGAGAGGTCCCCCCTACCTATGAAAGCTACTACGAGGAGCCGCTTTGGGTCCCGAAGCATACTGTCTTGGACCTAGGCTCATATGAGTAGTATTTTATTTGGGGATACTATGGTACCCATTGTGGAGTAAGATTATATCCTCCTTTTGGGGTATAGTATTTTGTATAAGGAATATAATCTTACTGGGTTTAAGCACCAAAATAACACTACTCATATTGACTCAGACTAGCCAAGAGGAACCCTAAACCATAAACCGCGTCATGTCAGGTAAATTCTGCCACTGGCCTTATCGAAGCCGCAATGACATTCGAAGAAGATGCGACTTAGATTCAACATGCGGTTGACGTGCTTCAACTCTAAGAACTCTAAGATCAAGGGTGCGGTAGTTATTATCAGTTATTTGGGGTCATGCCGTACTTTTTGTTTTTCTTTTAATCTCCATCTACCTTCTATTAAGGCCTCAGTGCCACTACGAATGAGGGGCCATATATTGCCAATTGAGGGTACTAGTATGGTCTTGCTTAACAGTAGCATTGCCACGCACCTCCTGAGCTGCCTTCGGGGTGTCAGCTGTCAGAGTACCTACCCTAAACCCTATAGTGCCTTCAGGGTTCAGGCAGATGGTCCGAGCGCCCGATAATTAGATACTTCAAATGCTGCATGGCCCCAAATGCTTTAATTAAATCCTGGGAAATTTGATGTCATAGTACAGCGGTGTCACGCAAGAACTTTAATATCAACTGTGCCATAAACAGGAATCTGCATTATGCACTATATGGCAGTTGGCGAAAACCGCTATACTATCTTTCATCCGTAAGTGATCCCCATCGCCACCGATATATCTCTAATCAGATTCCCTACGGTCCCAAAGCCCAAGCAGCTGCCCAGTTTTACCCAACTTTGGTGCCTGGTAAGGGTTAAGGCTCAAGCGGGCTCACATCACTACGGCTGATGCTGCTAGACTTCCTCATGACTTTCCCTAGGCCTCCTTCTTGCTTGAGTAGGAGGCTCCCGGGTTATGTAGTTTGGGGAGGCATGCCCCCAGACCACACAACACACAGGTTTAGGGTCTAGGGTTTACCCTAAGCCTAGACAGCGTCATAGGGTATGCAGGGCCCAGACCTAGTTTTTCTTTCGGGTCGATGGATCCTTAGGGCGTACTATGCTGAGTTATCTTGAACCTCTCTCTCGCTCTCTCTTTACATGTGCTGCTTTTGGGCAGAGGTGCGAAGATATCGGGCCGCCAACACAATCAACGCGAGCGTGATTCCCCTCATGCTCCATGTAGGTATTATTTATAGGGTTCAGGACCCAATGTAGGTATTATTTATAGGGTTTAGGACCCAATGTAGGCATTATTTATAGGGTTTAGGGCCCAATGTAGGTATTATTTATAGACTTAGAGCCGTGGGGTTCTACAAGGTCTGACAATGAGATGAATTGAGCTGTAAACCAAACGCCGAAAACCCAAATCCTAAATCCTAAACAATCCTAATCCCAGACCATGGACCTGATACGGTGGCCTTCAACCTGCACACAGGAGACAGACCCGAACTTAAAAAAAAAAACAAGGTGAACCTCGACCCAAAATGACTCATATCCTACGTGCTTTAGCTGTAGCTCCAACCAGTGCGTAAGACCCAGAAGTCCCTTGATATCGTTATAGGCTATCGCTACTCAAAATATGAAGTACAGATATAAGTACATGGCCTTAAATCCTAAAACCTAAGCCCTCAACCCCAAACCCAAACCTTACAACCAGTCCCATGAACCGTAGCCCCTAGGTCTCGGGGTCCAAACCGAAACGCAGGCTTACCCCAAAGGTTCATGTAGCTATACCCCAGACACCCTAAGGTTCAGGGTATGGGAGATTAGGGATCCAAAAAATTGACCCTCCGCGGAAATATGACGCCATTTCTACATTGGGGAAACTAGGGGGTTATTATGAGATTCCATTCTTTGGATCCTTCCAGGGGATTGGGATAGTAATGTAGTACAGGGGCCTCAATAGAACCCGATATGTATGGTCCTACCCACCTTCCCCGTAGAGCCACGGTATATAGGGTTTAGGGCAAAAACAGCGTACCTCAAGCAGACCTGAACAAGATATTGGTAGTTATTACCTCTACATGACATACCTATTTTGGAGGGCCTTGCCTATATACAATATGCCTACACGGACTCTTTGGTTACTGTTGATGGAGGGAATGCTGAAGCTAAGGTACGAAGCGGCTTTTGTGAGTGATCGTCATTGTGTTTCGTTGGCCGCTTAACAGAGCTCCAGGACAAAGTTGGAACCCCGTCTTTGATGTGCTTCAGGTTTCCTAAGACCATTTAGATCATCCCGTTTACATCGGTCCCCGCCGCCCTCAACAGCCCTGTGCCTGAAGCATATCAATCCGGAACCCTGTTCTGATTAGTCGGGTCCTTCCAGAGGAAATCTGTCCGTCAGAAGCTTGCATGCCACAAAGGTGCCATTGAGCTCCCAGCAGAAGAGCGTTCTCCGAAGCTTGTTTGCTACACACTTCAGGGCTTGGGGCTGTAGAGTTCGCGGGGCCCCGTGTTAGTAGATAAGGAAGATCTCTGTAGTGTCGGCAACTGCATCACCTTTGAGATCTAGTTTCCACTCCTTCTAGGGATTATATAGGGGCATGTTATAATGGTTATAAAGGGGGATACTAGGAGTTTGGAACCCAAACCCTAGGAGTTTGGACTATACCTAAACTGCCAAAGTAGGTAAAATTATAGCCCAAAGCATTCAAGTATAGCGCAAAAGGCCATTATTCTACATATTTTTGGGGTTCTGGTAGCTAATATTCCATCTGCTTTAGAAGCCAAGCTGAGTTTTCAAGTCTCGAGCTGTCGGGATAAGGGCTTCCTGTTAGGAGGTCCCTGAAGGTCAAGTAAGGGTTTTGGCTTTGGGCTTAAGGTTTAGGGCTTAAGGCTTGTGTTAGGAGCTCCGTGGAGATCAAGTGAGGGCTTAGAGGTTTAGGGTACCAAAATTCTAGAAAGTAGGATCTAAAGGTCAGGGTTAAGGGCCGGATTCTAACCCTTATAGGGTTTAAGTACTATCACAAATACTTCAGTATAGCAGTTGGGAGCTGAAGCCCCAGTATTTGGGTGTTTGGACGCTTAGGGCTATTGATTGCAGAAGGGGGTCTGACCGGCTTCACGGCTCTAGAGAGCCGGAGAGACTCTGTGTTGTCATGTTACGAAAGATTTTGCAAGGACTTTGGACCACTAGAGATGTCCTTTAATTGTTACCCACATGTGCTCCTGCTGGAGCTTGTGTAAACAGCTACAGTCAAATTTCTGAGGGTTCCATGGCAGACTCTGACTACACCGGCATGTTAGGACAAAGGCTGGGTATTTCGGGACTACAACATGTTTGTCGTCATAGTCTCTCCCAATAGCACAAGCAGAACACACTCAACCATCAACATGCGCCGTTTCTTTCACCCTAAGGGTCCAAGTACCTAATAATCATATACTTACCCAAAACCTATACTATAATTACTATTACCCAAAACCCAAGTACCAAGTTATTGGGTACTTGGACCCTTAGGGTCAAGTTTTGAAGCAAATCTGCAAGGCATAGACCCCAAGCTCGAAAACGTGTACCCCAAACCCGACTATACTCAACCCAATGATCTTTCTCAGGTAAATTCTATGTCCCTACCAATCCTCGCAAGTAGAGGGATTCTCGCCCCAGCGCTTAGGGCGAAGTATTTTCACTGTTCCAGGGCTTCTGGATAGGGATGCATGTAGGGTACAGTACGGGGTAGGGCTCACTTAATGGATCGCAAGATACAGAAAGTGGAGAGTTTAATCTGGCCCCCCAAAGTTTATGGCCCTCAACTTAAGACACGGACCCCAAAACAACAAACTTCCCCGCTATCTGGGGGAACCTCCGCATAGTTAGTGGAGATCTGCATCTTGAACAGGGCAACCAGAATTGGACATCTCACAGAGTGTCGTTCAAACCTTGTAAGGTATGTGGGGTCAGGCTGTGAGGTTTAGGGTTGAGGGTTATACATTAGGTGGACCCCCACCCATTAATGGTGACTAGAGCGGTGAATTTGATTCTACTAGGGCTCTCGCATATTCCTATTATACCACTGTTACAGGCTGGGGGGTCCTCCTAAGTTATACAGTGCGACCAAGCTAGTCTGCGAGTACCCTGCAATTGCAGAAAACGTCCTCGTGCCAAAGTTTGAGCACTTCCTTGGCTACGGGCTTTCAGGGTTGGTGAATTTGGGAAGGCTTCTCAAGAATAACCTTACACCCTAAACCCAAATATCCTACTGTGCTGATGCCAGGAACTCAAGGTAAACCTGAACCAGAGATATGAGATATCCGCACGCAGATGCCCTAAGCCGTGAACCCTAAGCTCCGCTGCCCGAAGCCCCAAACCCGAACAACCCAAACCCTGGGTCCCTGTGTGATACTGTTGATCATAAAAATCCTCCATGACCTTAGTATACTGTATACTATAGTACCATTATTCCCAAGGTTTAGGGTATTTAGGGCCATGCAGGATTATTAGTATCCACCGTAGAATCCGTCCCCAAAAAGGACTGACGGACATGCAGCTCTATCCAGTTGATGGCTGGTTTAAGCGGCCGGGCAGATATTACCCAAGGGGCCTAGCGTCTGTTCAAACGAAGTGATACAGGGTTAAGGGTTTTGGTCGGTGTCCTACACTCTAAACCCTAAACCATGGGGTTTCAAGGATATTTGGGGGTTTCCCAAAACAGGGGTACCCTTTTTTGGGGGTCCCTATAATAAGGACTAAAGCATACTAGCGTCTATATTGGGGTCCCCTATTTTGGGAAACTACCATTTTGTCTAGAGTTGAAGGATTGGAGGTTGGAGGTGCAGTTGCTGTAGCGGTTTCGACGTCAGATAGGCAGTCACCAGGAGGGGTGATGATATGAAAACAACCCTGACTCCGAATCCCTAGAGCCCTAGACTCTATACTCCCCCTTAAGTAGACATAATATGGTTTTGGGTACATTATAAGAAGATCCCCATATACCCCATATTTTATCTACTTAAGGGGGATTCTAATCCCAAATCATTCATCTCTAGATCCTGAACTCTAGTCCCTAAACCCCAATCTCTGGATCCTAAGCCCTAGGCCGGAAGCCCGACACCTTAATCCCTAAGCCCCAAACCCCCAAAACCCTACAGCATGAAGTGCGGGCGGCTTAGATGTTGCGAAAGTCGGAGCTGAAGTGGTCAGCCTTGAATGCATCGGAGAAGAGCAGTTTCAAAAGGCCAAGGTGCTACCTAAACCCCCAAAGTAGGTAAAATAATAGCCCAAAACACCAAAATATAGACTAAAAGGCGGTAAAATAATAGCCCAAAACACCAAAATATAGACTAAAAGGCAATTATTCTACATAATTTTGGGCTTCAGGTAGAGCTTGATCAGTGGCTGCAGGCGGAAGCGACTAAGGCTATCCAGGGACACATCGACCCTCAAAGAACCGTCAGAAGGCGATGGGTGCTGACGTGGAAAGACAGCGGGTAAGCGAAGGCCCGTATGGTCCTGATATGTCCTGATAGGGTTTAGGGTTTAGGGTTAGGGTTTAGGGTTTAGGGACCTGGACAGCCTTGTTACTTCACCTACAATGTGCAGGAGAACACGCTGGCTTTGCAGTTTGCTGCGCAGCGAGGATGGAAATGGGTCAAGGCAGACATGAAAGCAGCCTTTCTTCAGGGTCCCGCTAGTCAAGAAGCTCGCAATCTGTTTGCGATCCCCATTCCCGAACTGGCGGCGGCTATGGGTGTTCCTCACGGGCAAGCGGTCCAAGATACAACAAGCCCAAAAATGACTACATTGTAGCCTTCGGGTAAAAACCCTAAACCCTTAACTCTCTAAACCCTAAATCCTAAACCTTAAACCCTAAACCCTCAAAACCCTAAACTCGCAGGGATTCTTAACTCCGGGTCCTTGCAGGACATCCCTGCTTTCAGCCTGGGGCTGCATCTCCAAGCTGTGCAGGGCTTGGGGTGGGTGTAGGGGTGTGGGGTTTAGGGTCTAGGGTTAGGGTTTAGGGCTTATTTTTTTTATTTTTCTTTGGCTTGAGGGTTAACATGGTCTATAGGGTTAGGGCTTCAGTTTGGGGTTTTAGGATTCACGACCTAGTGGTTCTTGGGGCCGTTCCGTGCGGGCTGAAGTTTCAAAGACACCTATGTAAACCCTGAACTCTCTTCAGAGAAGCCGGGTATGGCAGGGCTTGAAGTGTGATTTAATTCTTCTAATTACGGTGCCCTAACCTGTGCCATATCCTAATTAAACCCTAACCATAAACCCTAAACCCTATCCATCATCTAAGGGTTCCAAACTGCATGAGTCTTTCACCAAGCCCAATATCCTGTAAATGAGAGAATGTGCCAAAAGCAAGTAGTAGTGATTCTAGTATGATTTAGCGTGTATTCCCTAATCACCAGATATTGGTCCTTCTGGGTTGAGGACCCTGTGGGAGTTCATGGAGTGTGTCGTGGTTTGGTGCAAGCACACCACCCCTCTACTCCAGTAAATGATCATGGAAGCCAAGAGAGGGTCTACAAAGAACACGTACTTTGCATTCAAACGGGGATCGCATCAGCTTCCGCATTTGCTTGGGGCAGGTAAACCCTACAGCAAAAACAACATTCCTTTGATCCCATCTTTGAGGTGCCAAACTTCATCAAAATTCAGACTCTTTGTTCGTCATAGGAAAGAAACCCTTTTCACATCATAAGGGTGAGCTTCGCAAAATGGAAGGCCCTTTCTCGGAGGGTCCGGGAGACGTAACAGCTTCTTGAATAATGGTTTCAGGGCTTATAAGTATAGACGTACTACGACCACTGACCCTGAACCCTAGACTCCCTAAACCCTAAACCCTAAACCCTAAACCGCCCTAGACCCCAAGCCCTAAACCCTAAACCCCAGGGACCCTAGGGAACATACGGGCCCTAGGGATGCACTTAGGGTTTAGGGTTTAGGGTTTAGGGACTACGATAATATTAGCTGAGAATTTGCCTTAGTCTGCAATATAGGGGCCTGGAAAATAGGGTTTGGGGGAGAGTAGTTACCAACATTATGGTGCTAGGTTTCTTGTACAACTAGGCTAGCTCAAACGGACCTCACACTTGTATTGATAATCTCTTAAGCCCCTGAAGTAGCTCCACAAGCAGCATTGCCAAAGGCAGCACACCATCGACAAGTTCCTCAGGGACTGACCTCCAGCAATCAGAATGCCAGGGGTTCTGTCAAATTTGTGCCCTAAACCCTGAATCCTAAACCCTTAGCCCTAAGTCCTAAGCCCTAAATCCTAAACCCTTAGCCCTAAGTCCTAAGCCCTAAATCCTAAACCCTAAACCTGCTGCATCCTGTACTCTGGCTTTACAGTTTGATGTAGATCTCATGAGGTCGGACTTGACTTCCTGTATCCACCATTGACTGGGTTGCTGTTAAGGAACTAAACTTAAGCTATTACAAAATGGGGTATATAGCGTGCAGGGTCTAGCATTCGTGATCTAGGGTTACTATAATGGGGGATATAGTTATTTCTTGAACATATACCCAATATGGTAACTTAAATCAAGTTCCTTAACAGCAACCCAGTTGAAAGTGGTTTGGGTTTAGGCATTGGGTTGCGCAGACTCTAAGGCTTAGGGTTTACGGCTTAAGGTTTAGGATTTAGGGTATAGGATTTAGGGTTTAGGGTTTGGGGTTTAGGGTAGGATTTAGGGTATAGGATTTAGGGAGGCGTTACATCACAAATATCCCAATGAGGCAAATGGGGTCTTCATTCCGTTTTGGTACGCTCTCTGCGTTGGTTCGAGCGAAGTGCTCGAATGCGGCTTTATCAAATTGTTCGCCATAGAGCCCTAAAGGGGCATCTCCATAATCTTCTTGTAATGATTGCATGTCATGTGGCCCGTTGGGTTTAGGGCTTAGGGTTTAGACTGGCACACATTGTCAGGGACATCCGATGAAGCGCAGTTGTTTCTTCTAGTACCCTTTGCGGTAACAGTTACTGTAAGGGGGAAGGGCCTAATGTTGAGGGTTTATGGTGTTCCAGGACAATGATGCAGCTCTGCTTCACGATACCCGCGACGACCCTCGACTTCAGCAGCAGATGTTCCAGATACGCGGTCTAGGGTTTAGGGTAATCAGAGGGCCCTATATAGCAATCAACGAATCTACCCTAAATGGTGCTAGGATCGCTACTGCATGAATAATCATATGATCTAGAGTCTAAACTGCTGAAAGGGGGAGTAGCATAGGGGTTCTTAAGGGGATGCTAGGAGTTTAGACCCTAAACCCTAAACCGTGGTGTAATTCTGGCTCATACACAAAGATGATGCATCACATATTGCTGAATCAAGGGGTATGAGGCACCCTTCCCAAAGACTAGTATGGAAGCCCTTGGGCGTTTTGTCGGTTTCGGTCTTTCATGTTAGTTCGGAGAGGGTACACCTGCCGATAGAAAGCGGCTTAGGGTTTAGAGTTTGGGGTTTAGAAAGCTACTGTTGATTTAAAAAACCTGCATGACCTCACTATACTACTACAATACCATTATTTCCAAGGGGTACTTAGGGTCATGCAGGATGTTTAGTATCCAGGATTCTATTCTCATTCTCATGCGTCCAGAATCAAAGGACGAAATGCGCAACGCCCTCAATCAGGTCACGGATCTCAAACTGCCGATTCTGGACTGGAAACAGCTATGCGAGGCTTTAAAATCTCGCGCCGCTGTCCCGCCACGCGGGTCAATTTTCGCTGAAGCCAATGTGCCACTGTAGACGAGCAGCTTCAGCGTGACAGCCTGAGGATTGATGCATGGGCTACCCAAATGACGGACGAACTTATTGGTCTGACGGCTGGACTTGAAGCGGATGCGCGAGTGCAGCAACTGATGTGCTCTGCTGTGCTGAACTTTGAGGGCTGCAGATGCTATGATGGAGTTCTGCAACTCGCCTCGGCCCTGGAGCAGAACGCCTCAGATGCCGTGCAGACATGTGGCGAACTTTTAGATTTTCAGCTTGCCCTTCAGAGCACATGTCCCGGGACTTGACTGCTGACGTTTTCTTATGGGATCCTTAAGGGGGCCCCTTATATGGGGGACCCATAATTAAGCCTCCCTAAGGCCTCCCTAAGGTCCCAAAAGGTCTCCTATTACTTGCGGCCCCCTTACGGCTTCCATAGTTTTCTATTAGTCAAACCATGTTGTGCCTGATCATCACAAAGTCACGTGCCTTGGGACATGGCCAGGCTGTTTGAAATATCAGAAGCTGCAGCAGTGTTTCCCTAAGGGTCCAAGAACCCAATAATCATATACTTACCCCAAACCTGCACTACAATTACTATTACCCAAATCCCAAGTACCCAATTATTGTGTACATGGACCCTTAAGGTTTCTGTATCCTGCGTAACAATGAACCCTCAAGCGCCTGAGAAGGGATTTGCGGATGCACTCACAGGTTTGAGGTTTGAGCAACCTCCACTTTCTGGTACGTCCAGGTAAGGGTAGTGCTCCTAGATGCATAGCTACAGTGGAGGGGCCGAAATATATTATGGTCACAGATTCTATGACGTTATGGTCTAGATTCTTTTGATACTTATGACTTATGATTTAGGATTCCTCAAAGTGACCTGAACATGATTTTTGTCAGCATTGAGGCCGAAGAATTCCTCACAGCACTATACCTGCTCCAAACTCATTATCCCTACAAACTTCTGAGGCCGGCAGCGCAAATCCCCCCATTGCAACCCTAATGGTCTAAGGGTGGACGTTAAGGATATTTTTGGGATTCTGGTACTCTAGTATACCAAGGTCAAGAAAGACTTTCAGCATCACCAGAAGTACCTCAGAACCCCTTTGGGCCCCCAACTGCTTCTTCTTTAGGTACTTGGACCCGTAAATTTCAAACCCTAAACCCTGAAGCCTAAACCCTTAGGGTAGACCAATAGCTTTGTATCCAGCTCATCATTATGTTTTCAAATTTGATTGGGGTTTAGGGTTTAAGGGTTTACAGAGTGAGGGTTTAGTGTTCAGGGTTTGCGGCTGGTATCCCGCTTCAGTGTCCAAACATATGGCTACCTTCTACATGTTTAGAATCTCAATGCTCTGCGAATTGTGCACTTGTCTTGAGTATTTTGCAGCATCGTGGTCTTGTCATTTGGTGGTCTGTGGGACGCTTGTTCTGCGGAAAAGCCACTACTTTCTGCCCCAAACCCTAAATCATGGTTTCACACCAGTTCTTGAAAGGTCGAGGCTCTTTCATGGACACCCTTTTTCCTTGTGTAGGGTGGGGTTTATGACCTATGGTTTAAGATTCTAGGGTTGATAATACAGGAAACTGGGAATAGTTGTGATGAAGCCGGGGTTCCGCGCTTTAGGCAGTATTGCCCATACGGGTTTTTTGCAGTGGTTCACAGCATATTGGGCATGTAGAGTTGAAGCAGAAATTCCTACGCCACCCTTGCAGGTGTAACGCGATATGTCATTGGGATCTCAAAACCCAAAGGGTCCATGTAGGTATATGGTATATACTTAGGGCCCAAAGGGGTTCCCAGAAACCTACTTTAACGCCCAAGTATACCCCATATAGCTACATGGACCCTTTGGGAAAGTAAAACACGTTTCAGACAAAAACAGCTCCCTTGACGTTTCGTTGAGCACGTTTGCAGAGTTTGGTTTTTGGGCGTATGTAGCGCTGAGGGCTTGCAGCATGTTACTCTGGTAGGTGCCCCAAGTCATAAGTGGGTTGTACTTGGGGTGAGTATGGTCATACATCCCAAATCTTGTATACTGACTAACCCCAACTCTAAAGTGTGCATATCTTATGGTTTAGAAATCAGAGGCCTCGGCCAGACCTGTTGAACTCCAACCCCTACGCCCTACACCACGCTGTATATAGCTCCCCTTTTATTAGTTTAGATTATAGCTCATATCCACAAATGCAGCTGAGGGCCAGCCAAGCCGTTACCTGCTGGACCAGCTTTTGCTCCTGATGAAGAGCGCAGCTTGGACTACATGGTTTAGGGATTTAAGAGTTTAGGGATTTCTTGAACATATTTTGGGGTTTCCCAAAACTAGGGGTACTTTTTTGGGGTTCCCCATGATAAGCACTATAGTATTTGGGGGTCTATGTCGGGGTTCCCTTATTTTGGGAAACTACCATTTGGTTCAATATGCAGGCCTTGCCAAGATGTAGGATCCCTTCTCTATGGAAAGTACTACCCAATGTTACCGAAGATCTTTATATAACCTCCAAAAGGCCATAGCAGATCATGCTTATAGTGCCCTGCAACCCCCTCCCCCGAAACCTACCCTGGTTGATGGATCACACCCCAAGTGGTCAATTTAGGTATATAGCTTCTACTGTAGTAGGTTGCCCTGTCATGGGTGCCTGCTGGAAGTGGCCCCTCACGCTATAGTCTAAACTCCTTAAAGGGGGGTTATACAAGGCATTATATAGGAGGCTACTATAGGGGTTATTAAGGGGGATACTAGGAGTTTAGACTATAGTTCATATCGATCGCAACAGGTTAGTTGTTCGGAAGGCTCGCTTCCCGCGCAGATAGACGCAATGACTGCGCTCATTCACGACACAGGATTTGCTTCTATGGGGCAGACAGTATACTATAGTATGTCTAGTATACTATAGTGTATATTATGGTACAATATATACATGTATATTAATATTATATATATTCGTGGTTGTCAACATTATGGTCCCT
>CAJNIZ010000876.1:3039-13867 GCA_905231905.1 Symbiodinium pilosum
TTTAGGGTTTAGGGTTTGAAATCCTCAAAATCCATAACCCTAAGCCCTGTGACCCTAGAACCCCAAACCTTAAGCACTCCGGAAAGGCAGGTTGGACCTTCGTTCCCAGCACGCGCTTGGACGAAAAAGCGGGATTATCATAGGGACCAGTTAAAAAAAGAGACAGAACATACATAATTAGGTTCCTTTAAAGGGGGTATAGAGGGATATTTGTGAGGCATACATAGGGATATATATATACATAAATATATACATATAGATATATGTGTTTGTGTGTATATGTATGGTTTATGGTTAAGGCTAAAGGGTTCAAGTACCCGATAATCAGGTACTCGGGATGTGGGTAATTGTAGTACAGATTTTGGGTATGTATATGATTCTTAAGTACTTGGACCCTGGGGGATGCGGACCTAAATGTTCAACGTCACCGCTTCAACTGTCCCACCAACATCCTTTTAGAATGAAGTCATTCGTGGAGGAAATCGGGCACCATCCGGCATACCCAAATTGTTGTGGTCACCATCGAGATATGCTTGTCTGCGCGAATGGAATGAAGACAGTGCACGCTGAAAGATCTAAATCGACGTGCGGGCATTTTCTGCACACCCAAACCCCTTAAACCCTTAACCCTAAATCTTATTTAGTTTCCTGCAAACATGCCTCCTAGGGATCCATACAAGAGTGCCCTGAAACCCAAAACCCTGAAGGTTGAGGGTACCCCTGGGAGTAATATTAGGGTTATATTGGAGTTTTACCGGGATAATGGAAACTACTATTTTGGGGGTAGGGATTAGGGTTGATTTGGCAAGTTCCATCAGCATGTGCATGTTTCAATCGAATCTTTCGATTTCCGTGTTTACAATAATCCCAGGGCTTACAGTTCGCAGGTTGGCATTCTGGGTTTTGGGGGTTTAGGGCTTTGGGGTTAAGGGTTTGGGGTTTAGGTGGTTTACCCTGGATGAAGTGGTAAAGGCTTGGGCTTTGGCTTTGGCTTCCCAAGGCTGCATGTACAGAAAATCCCAGCAAGCATGAAAAGCCATTCTGGGGATTAGTAGGGAATAAGGGAGTTGAATCCCTGTAGAACCCTTAAGTAATTGATTCCCTTATTCCCCCTAAACCCTAAAACTTCAACCCTAAGCCCCTAACCCTAAAGCCTAAACCCTAAACTCTAAAACCTAAACCCTAAACCCGAACACCTAAAGCCTAAACTCTAAAACCTAAACCCTAAGAAGCTGTAGAAGGATGCTAAGGGACCGCCCTGCAGCTCACCCTAACCCAACCTGGGCTTGCGTTACTTGCCCCAATGATTATGGTTTAGGTTTTAGGGCTTAGGGCCAAAGAGTCTGTATGAATATAGTATATACTTAGGGCTGGTATAGACTATGTAGCCACATAAACTCTTTGGGAATGTTTTTCCTTTAGGTGTGCGGGCAGCATTGCGAACCCGAAGCCTCAAAGGTGGGTCTAACGCGCTACCGCAGGCCTAACCGCAGCTCGGAGAATTCATTTTTCATGACATATAAGTTCTTGTACATGATATTTGAAATATGTTGGTCCGCTCTTGCTTACCCGCAAGTCAATATCCGACAAGTCACGTTCCTGATGATCATGCCTCACGAAGAAAGCCCACAAGCTTTGGAATTCCTTGCTTGAAAATTGCTCGTTGGACCGTAATTCCGCCGTTCACTTTACAGCCTGGAGCCAAAAGCTTAGACTTGTGGTATGTCTTTAGGTATTGCTTATTTGGGTTATGTTTTTGTTCCAGCTGCGTACAAGTTTACCCAGTAGCCGCTTACAACTGGGCTTGTAGCCTTACATATGCCCACCCTAAAGTGGACAATTATGTTGGTTGCCCCACTTGGAGGCCCATGGGACTTAGTAACTACTTATAATTGGACTTATAACCCTACTTATAATCCCTTTAAATGGGCTTATAGGGGTTACCCCAATTATAAGTAGGGTTAAAAGCCCACAAGCAATTACATGTAGGGTTACATCCCCTGGAATATATAGGTAGGCACTGCGTCCCATGAGCCTATAGATATCCTCAGCCCCCGACTATGAGTCCCTAAACTCAACCTCGCGGTTTAGGGTTTAGGGTTTAGGGCTCTTATGAAACTTTAAACCCTTCTGATTACCAGCAATGGTCCTTAAAGGGGCTTTGTCAACGGGCTGCGTTGTAACTCCTGATTATTACCTTGTGTGGTAACTGTTACTGAAAGGGGGAATGACCTAACCCACACCTTAAAGCCGTGCACTGAATCATTTGAATGTTTACCATGTCCCATGCAGCGCGAAGTAGGCTTTCACAGCATATCCTGTCTTCGAGAAAAGTACGGCCAGTCACCCGCACAGCCCGCACACAGGGTTGTTGTTAAGGAATTTGATTGAATATCTTGCAGAAACCATATTCATTCCTATATATGCCCAGTACCGTAATTTAATCTGAATTCCTAAACGGCAACGCAGTTTACCCAGGTTATCTATGCAAGGCAGGGCTTAGGATTTAGGGCTCGAGGTTCGAGGTCCAGAGTGTCTGTAAAAAGACTTGATGGGATATAAATATATAGATAAATATATGTATGTATGTATAATCCTGCATGTCCTTAAGTGCCTTGGGACTGGTGTGGTATACTAGTAGTATACTAAGGTGCAACAGGGCTTTCAGTATTTGTCAACAGATTTCTATACACACCCCCGGGCAGTAATCCATCATGGAGGCAACTCTAATTGGTTTGTCAGGGTCATTTTTTCGATGCTCAACGCAGTTCTGCCACGTCAGCACAGAAGCCACGACACATTAAAGCCATATTCAGCCAATGACATACATGTCGACAGGGCCTCGGAAATCATCGATTGTCTTTTAACAGCTTCATGTACAATTTTTCGAGGCTCCACAGAAACTGAGGGCACAGAGACCAAAAGACAAAGCTTCAGGGCGTATAGTCTCAGCAGGCTCGGTTGCAGCCATGCGCGCAGTTCTTTGTATGGACCTCAGCTGATTTTGGCTAGGCCTCGGTGCGATGAGATAAAAAAAAGGTATATGGGTGGTTGTCAAAATTATGGTCTTTTTTGGGGTACCCTAAATATTAGGGGCCGTATTATAATAGAGACCCAAAAAGGGACCATAATATTGATAACCACCCATATCTTGTTGCAAAAAGAAGCACTACATGACTCCTACAGGGTCATCCTTATTGGCAGAGCTCTCGGATTAGTGTTGGGGTTGGGGATATGGCTTAGCCTAAGGTCAGAAGTATGGGCCCCTGATATGGGCTCTTAAGCCTTTTAGGGTAGGAATCTAGGGGTCCTTAACCGTACATACCGGGTATATACTACCAGGTACATGAGGATCCCAGGGCTAAGGGCACATACTACGAGCCCATGGCTTCAACTTTAGAATCAACATGCTCAGACCCTAAACCCTAAACCGCCCAAAACTGCAACCCTAAACCACGAAATGCCTAAACCCTAAAGCCTCAATTCCCTGAAGGACCTACCTTAACCCCAAAAGTATGTAAAATAATTGCCCTAAATTCATCATAACAGCCATAAAGGCCATTGCTTTGCATACCTTTGGGCTTTAGGTAGAAGCCAGGCTTTGGGATTTGGGGCTGGAGGGCTCAAGGGAGGAGATCTTGAAATTCGCAGGACCAGCCCAGCAATAGAATCCCGAAGCTATCGGCTGCGGGATTATAGGGTATATATTGGGATTATATGGGGATAATGGAAAAGAAAAAGGAGACTACAGGGATTATATAGAGTAATTAATTCGGCTGGGTGTGCATTCCAGCATTTCCGGGTATTTTGCAGTTTTTTGCAATACAAGTATGCTGGTGTACTGGCGGACTCGGAAGAGCACGAGGCGTATGTGGAATCCAACTACAAAGGGTTATGCGAAATCAATGACTTCCTTTCCATGCTCTACCGTCAGCCTCTTTGGATTCAACCTGGAGATGCCAAGGTGTCGGCTACTCACGGAATGAAGTTTATGGACGCCCACGACAGGGTAACACATTATGCCATGTACACCGTGACGAAACCGAGATTTAAGATGCCGCCGAAGATCCACATGTTCGCGCACGTTATTCACGACATGTACCGTACGCACAGAAATCAGACACCAAGCCTGAATATCTTGGTAAGTTCTTGCCAAATGGATGAAGATTTCATCGGGAAAGTGAGCTGTCAAAGCAGGCAAGTCTCTATTGGGACCGTGAGCCAGAGGACCCTTCAACGCCATCGTCTCAATCTTGCGCTAAGGTGGTGACAATGCTTATGTTGAATCCCAACTTGCCAGAAAAAACAACCGTCGTCCTCTTCCAACGGTAGATTTCCATGTTTGTCTCAGCCTGGGCCGGAATCGCTTGGGAATTCAACTAATGGGACCTGATGCTCATACGCATTCTCCAATCTAGTTGTGTAAGCCCCGGGCACAAATCGTATCGCGATCACGGAGATGAAGTTTACATGATCAGGCGGGCTCTCGGATTTCTCTATGGAGGGTAGGGAATATGATTAGACGTCAGGGTTCATGCATTTTTCTCATCTTGGATCCAAGAACAGCAGCCTTTCCTCAAAGTGGATTCAAGAATAGCCTACTATCAGACAGTGTTCCAGTAAAACAGGACCCCATGGTTTTCCAGGTAGAAGTTAGGGATTAGGGATTAGGGACTGGGGTCTAGGATTTAGGATTTAAGGTTTAAGGTTTAGGATTTAGGGTGTAGGGGCGAGGATGTAGGGCTTAGGGTTGTGGATTTGGGGTTTAGGATTTAGGGTTTAAGGTCTAAGCACCTTAAAAGGGGGGTTATACAGAGGATAATTATTGGGGAGTATTACAGGGCTTATGAATGGGGATACTAGGAGTTTAGATTATAGCCCATCTAGCAGCCCAATCCCATGGTATTATTATTCTTGGGCTATATCTACACGTGTAATTTGGTTTTGTGTAACCCGCCCCTGCAAGTAGAGCATGTAGTGCAATTATGGCATGGAGTCGCTTTCATCAACAGTAGAAGCTTCTCCATGGCCATTACCGAAGGCTAGATAATGTCATGATGCCTCGAGACGGTCCCTGACATTGCCACGTCCGCACTTGACTTTAACTTCAACAGCAACTCCTTGAAGAGTAGGACGTAAATTCACCCAGACGGGAATAGACGTGTGATCCAACCTCTCATTTAGATCCGGTTCTTCCATTGTTCCGTCTGGAGTCAAACTCAGGAAGATAAACTACCGGGCCGACAAGAATACAGAGAGATTTCCGTAAATGCAGGGCGTCTGCCTAAACCCTGACCCCTCAACCCAAATCTAAAGTAATCCGGCCCTCTACCCTCTACCCTAAACCCTAAACCCTAAACCGCGTGGGTTTTCTTCCCCACATGCCACGGGGGAGTCTGAAGCTTTGGGGTTCGGGCCGGAGGATGGTCCAGCCTGGGCCTCAACCCCAATGCTTAGGATTCAGGATTTCAAGTGTAGGGTAGGGTTTAGGATTTACGGTTTAAAGTGTAGGGTCTAGGGTGTAGGGTTTTAAGTGTAGGGTTTAAAGTGTAGGGTTTAGGGAACACTAAGCCATGATCCGCAAACCCTGCATCCTAAACCGTAAGCTCTTAATCCCTAGCTACCGCATTTAGCAGCAAGGTCTTAACCCAGTTGTGAGCAGTTGGGACGTCAAAGGCTCCCAAATACACGTATGTGGGATGGTACCCCTAGTCATATTACCAGTTTAGAGTCTAGATGCCTTATTCTGCATTGTATAGATGCTTAGTATCGCTTGCTTGAGCCCATGCGCCTCAAACTCACCCTATATCCAAGGCCTGTGCTTACTTGCTTCCACCGGGGCGCTTCAGGCGCGGTGAACCAGCTATAGGGTTAGGGTTAGGGGAAAGCAGGTCTTATTTTGGGGGTTGACGAAGTTATGGTCCTGTTTGGGAATCCCCGAGATGTTAGGGGCCATAAGGCGCTGGATAGAAAACCAGAACCCAAGACTAGGGATCATCCAAAGACTTGGAGCCCCCGGGTGAAGGTTCAGGGGTTACTTGCAAGTTCAGGGTACCCATAAGCTGATTACAGCCGATTCTTATTAGACAATAATGACAATTATTTCGGGAATGGCTGCCTTGCAAAACTATGGCTGTAGCTTTGGGGATTCGAGTCCAGGTGCTCGAGCCACACCGTGCACACTTTGGATCCTACCTATTGGTATGCACTCCTCGAAATGCTTGGCAATCTGAAGCGCCAGAGCATCCATGCCGAGAGCACATCCTCAATGGGATTCGGTGAGCAGTGCATTCATGCCCAAACCAAAGGTAATGACGCCCATCCAGGTGAAAATCGTCCTTACAAGCCTGCAATGTCATTCCCTCGAGGAAGCCCTGCGCACGAAACCCTCCATAGGCACCCAATGGAGCCCACCATGAAACCTAACTTCAAGGGTTTAGGGGCTTGGGGTTTAGGGCTTTAGGGCTCTAGGGCTGAGGCCCAACAAGGCAATGCTTATGACGACTTCTGACTACAGGGTCCAAAGTAAGTACTAAGTATTACTGCTAGACCAAAAGGCCCAAAGTGGTAGTTTCCCGAAATAGGTGGACCCCAACATAGACCCCCAAAAATGATAGTCCTTGTTATGGGGACCCCCCAAAAGGTATCCCTAACTTGGGGAAACCGCCCAGAAGTAGGCATTATTCATTGACCTAAACCCAAAATCCCTAAACCCCTGAACCCTAAATCCTAAACCCGATCCCGAAAGGTTTGGGATTCGGGGGGTATTCTCATCCCCAGCATGGAGAAACAAATGGGAAAGACCATGGAAAAGTTAAATGGACACTGGGGTTTTGGCTTCAGCGTTTATGTGGATTTCAGGGGTGATTACCCTTTTTATGGTCCTACATTCGTGTATAGGGTAGCTCAAGTTAAGTAAACTTTCAAATGACATTTCTGAGTGTTTAAAGCCTTAGAAGTCACTATATAAATGCAGTGTCCATTTCATGACCCACTTTCTTTTCCAGCTGATTCTCCAACATTGGACGAATGTCCCTAAACCCCAGGCCCCTAAAGCCCGGCCCTAAGCCCTGAAACCCGGAACCCAAAAACCAAGAAACCCTCAACCCATTGCTTCGGCTTCTACATTAGCCCTGTATTCCAACGGAGCAGCCAGCCGGAACAGGATTTAGGGCTTAGGGTTAAGGGTTTAGGGTTCAGGGGTAAGTAAGTAAGTAAGTAAGCAAGCAAGCAAGCAAGCAAGCAAGTAACGCACCTTGGGCTTAAAGAACACCTGCCATCCACTTCCATAATGCACACTTGAAAAGTTGAGCTTGGCATTTCGGCGTACTTGATACTTTCCCCTGCTCTTGTATAAGTTAGCCTATCCATATATAAGTTTAGGGTGCCTGTGCGGAACCATGTAGTTGTCTCTCCAGCCTTGAGACATTTTGTGTTTCTCTTTCTTATCTCTCGAATCTCGAACGAGGTGTTGGTAAACGAATCAACCCATAAGGGTTCATGCAGATATATGGTATATACTTGGGCCTTATGGTAGGTATACGGGAACCCTTTTGGGCCCTAAGTATATACTTTCTATACCTACATGGACTACAACCCTTCTGGGCCCTAAGTATATACTATTTACCTATATACATGGACTACTACCTCTTCGGGCCCTAAGTATAGACCACAATCCTCAACCCTAAATGGACTACATGGACCCTTTGGGAAGGCATTGTGCAAGCCAGTCTCCGCCCCACGAACAGCATGCAGACAAACACGGCAAACAGTCAAACGGGGCCGCTTGCACGTAGGCAATCAATGTAATCCCATCTCCAAATACCCACACAACATTTCCTTAAAAATATCTTCCAGGCACCTGATACATCAATTTTTTGGGTTTAGCGTTTAGGGGTCATTCTTCCCTTTATGCCCTTAAGCAATAATCTGCGCTACCTCAACCCCCGCGAGTGGAGCAGATTAGGGTTCAAGTACCTAGCAATCATATACTCACCCAATACCTATACTATATTTGTTATTACCCAACTAAGTACCTAATTATTGGGTACTTGGACCATGGAGCGCAACCTTGCCGCCACAGCCCCGGGCGCATCAGAGCTGCCCTGAACACAAAACCCCCCAAACCCGAAGCCCACAAATTCTCCGGAAGGCTTCCAGAGACGGTTTAGGGATTAGGGTGTAGGGGCCAGGCTACATACTGTTGGAGGGTACGTCACCCGGCGCTCCAGAAAACTGCTGATGCTCTACTTGAGGAGCTGCATCTAATACAAAGCCCCTTGCACGGGCATCTTCTGGGTAGGCTGCCAGAAGCAGCTTTCCTTGAAACCATTCACGGCTTTTAAGAGAACTGAGGGCCCGACCCCACTTTTGGGCCGAAGCCTCAGGTCTGGCGGCTTCGCAAAGGAGGGCATGAGCGACACCCTAAACCCTAAACCCTAACCGAGTAGTATTTTATTTGGGGATACTATGGTGCCCAGTGAGTAAGATTATATCCTCCTTTTGGGTATAGTATTTTATACAAGGAATATAATCTTACCAGGTTCAAGCACCAAAGAACGCTACTCACCTGGCACCTCTGTTGAACTCCCATCTTGCAGGGCCGCAATCGGTCTCTGTCCCCCAGAAGCCATAAAGGCGACCGTCCCACAGAACCCCATGATCTCCAGTTCTCGAAGGAATGATATCTTACTCTTTAGAGGGTCCTTTTGGAGATTCGATGTCATGTCGGGGGAGGTGCAATCTTAACATCTTAAAGGTACAGCCCTAAGCCTGAGGGAATCTTCATGTCTAAACCCACAAAACCTAAAAACTAAAAAGTCATTTTGCTCTTGACAGCCGACAGGGTGCGGACGAAGCATCTGCAAAGGCCCTCTTCACCCGTCGCTGGGCCTGATCGGAAGCATCTAGGGTTCAGGGCTTAGGGACAGAGACTTACTATTGTCTTCGCACTTCACATGTTTTCTGGTAAGGCTTCCTTTTGTTATAGGCACGAAAAAGCTTAGTTTAAATACGGCAACACAGAACACCCCAAAAATGTGGATGCCCCATGCTCTTCCCCTTCAATCTAAACTGCCCTAGGAGCAAACCCCTGCAATAAATTCAGGGTATGCCAAATTTCTCGTGTAATTCTCTTTCGGAGGGCCATTTTAGGGTGAGGATGCTGAATACCTCGTAGATTCAGGCACCGGTAGGTGAAGGCTTCAGTGTTTAGGGTGTAGTGCTGGTCAGGCCACATCTCATGTACGAGTTCGCTGTTTCCAAAACACAAGTAGAGATTGAGATGGTATGATTCTCGGTCTCAGTGGTCCGAAGCTAGGATAACTGCTTTTTTGCATCCCTACTTGTTATATCCTGCGTCCCATACCATTTCGGGTTGTGGGCCCTCAGCCATGTTTTTGATTCGATCTACAGCAACTACAGGATAGGAGCTCCCAAGAGAGGCCTTACATAAGCTTTAGATAGCCTTCAGATAGCTCTCCATAACCTTATGTACGCCCTCATTTGGAAACTCCCCTCGTGTGAATTGTGCTTACCGAGGTTAAGTGAGAGTGGGGGAGTGGATCCTTATCATAAGCCGTATGCAACCCCTGGTAAACACCTGAAACAGTGGCTTTATTCATGCCCCCAGCCCCCTAACCCCAACCCCTAACCTGAATCATAAACCCCAGACCCTAAACCTTAAACCCTAAACAGCAAGAGGCCATGACGGTTGCAGGGTAAAGCCTCCACATTAGGTACCCATGCCAAGAATCCTAGAACCCTGCATAAAGGGTTTGGGCGGTTAAGGGTGTAGGGTTGAGGTTTACGGCTTTGGGTTGAGGGTTTCCTACTTCTTGCTGCAGTTGTAACCCAATGTAGCCATACTTAGGGGACTTGTGGGAGCTCTAATTGGGGCTTTACCGCTCGTAGCATTCCTTAACCAGTCCACACTAGAAGCAGCATGGGTTGCAATAAGGGGAATTTGACACTTCCATCCCCCCCAGATAGACATTAAGCAAAAATAGCCCTATTGGGAAATGAAGCCCCGGACGCTAAACCCTGAACCTCAAACGCCATATGTACTTCAGTCAAAACTCCTTAAAGGGGGCTTATATAGGGGATTATATAGGGAGCTACTATAAGGGTTATAAAGGGGGATACTAGGAGTTTAGACTACAGCTCATATGGGTTCTTGCCAACATGATTGGCTTGTGACCAAGCTCCGGGTCCCATACCCGTCACAGGCCCTGTTACATAAGGTATATGTAACAGAGAGCGTGCCCAAACCTGGCCGTTACAGAAGCAGGTATTTCAAGGGGCATGTAACAGAGTTTGCCGGGCACGCAAGGCGACAACACGGGTTCTCAGCGCACTCCCGTACGCCCTTAACCCTAAATCCCCTAGCCCCCCTACACCTTGAACCCTAAGCTCCCTACCCCCAAACTGCAAACTTTAGACACTCAAACCCTGAACCCTAATCCCGCCTAATCCCTAAACCTTAAACTGCAAGCCTTAAACACTCACCAGGCCTTGACACTAACAATGACGGAAGTGTGGATCAGGCAACCTCGGCCCACAAACTTGTACCTGGTTCAGGGTTTGCGGTTCAGGGTTGGGCGTTCAGAGTTTCGGGGGATGGCTGGCTGGGACTGTCCCCCAAGATGCCCCGCAGAGCGCACCAGGGCCCAAAGTGTGGGGCCTTGAAATTCCTACAGTAAAAAATTGTAAACGCTAGCGCGCGCCCGCCTCGGCTGGCCGGGCTTCCCACTGTAGGAACATGTAATTATAGATATACAGGTATTTAAGTTAGGGATATGGATACAGTCATATGCCTAATACATACACA
>CAJNIZ010000876.1:13967-30650 GCA_905231905.1 Symbiodinium pilosum
AGGCTGAAATTTCACGCGGGATGTTAAAGGGATCTGAACGCCCTGAGGCTGGATGCCTCGGCGAATTTGGGGGTCCTGCACCGGCACTCGGAAGTGTAGCTGCTCCAAACGATGCCGCAAGCGACTGTAGAATAAATATAGTTGTAGGTCCAGGCACCGTAGAAAAACCCTAAACCCTAAACGCGAGTGGGCGCGGCCTAAGCACGCCTGGGAGGGAACTTTGGTTTCAGGGTCTCGGGCGTTTTCAGGGCTGGTTTCTGTGGTGACCTTTTATGCTGGGGTCTTTGTTTTATAATGGTCAACTCTAGGGATCCTTGTTGTAACCCTAAACCCTAAACCCTAAACCCTAAACCAAACTTCTACATTATGGCTAGCGGTTTTGTTTCATAGCCATGCCTTGGAACAGATCCAGGCCAATAGTCATACTGTATCCAAAGATGCTCGTTCTAAACGAACGACAGTCTTTGTAGCGTCCTCTTAGGATTTTCGTGTTGAAGTGGAGGAGTGTACGGAATCCAAGAAACAGCCAGGGGAATGGACCTACGACGTCCAGCTCAAGCCCGCTCTGTCAAGTTAAGACACCGAGATAAGTTGCATGATGCTCAAAAGCGCTACCTAAACCCCAAAAGTATGTAGTATAATGGCCTTAATGGCTATTATTATTGCTTTAGTGCCATTATTTTACATACTGTTGGGGTTTAGGTAGTCTCCAAACGCGACGCGCTCATGACGTCACGGCATGTGCACTTGCTGTTCGTTGGCTGCCTACCAACTAGCGGAACTACCACCCCTCGAACCGACTCGCAATAAAGAACAAGCTGTGAAGATCATGAAGGCTTAGGGTTTAGGGTTTAGGATTTAAGGTTTAGGGTTTAGAGTTCTGGAGAAGGAATGGCAGACTCCGACGCTCGTGCGTCGAATTGTAACGGCGGCTGGAGAAGACGTCGAGGTGCAATACGCTCATCAAGCCGCTTTAGCGTGGCAAGCATTGACTCCGGTGTCAGCTAATCCAGTGACGTTGTAAACCCTAAACCCTAAACCCTTTGCGTGCGTGTGTGTGTGTGTCAAGCAATATTCACCTCCAAGTGCCTGCCAGTTGTGCAAAAGCGTGAAGGAGGCGTGGATTTTGATATGCTTGGTAATGGTTGGCGAATACTGGCTTAGATTTGTCAACATATTTTTCTGCATTATTACCCGACAAGAGACTTTTAATCACACCCTCCCAATATGAACACATTTGAGCCCATTCAAACAAAATATTGGCCCCAATATACCCCAGTGAGAATATTCAGTATTTTGTGTGCGTGGGGGGATCAATACCTTCCCCGCACGAAATCCAAACGCAAGTATCGTAGTGATTCCAGGGATCAGCAGTTTCCAGCCATAAGGTCCATGTAGCCATGAACTGGGTGCCTTTACAGGGGTATGCAGGCACATATTCGGATATATAAGGTTCAATATAAGGCCTATAGGGCTTCTGTCCAAGTAAGGATAATCAGGTATTTGAGATACTTATAACTATGTCCCCATTGGGTTGCAATGTTTCCCGCTGACGCCTTGCTACAGCCATGTTTATCAAACACCTCATTAATTCAACAACCGTGATTCTTTTTGCAATGAACCTCCAAGTGCCCTGCCCCGAACCAATCCCGACAATGACCACTGTACTATTTAGGGCATGCTATACAGGCTTGTGTTAATATTCGCCTAACAGTAGACATAGGGGCCCCTTTGGTAGTTCAGTATAGCCCCGAATATTGTCCCCCGGTACTGAACCAATGTCCAAAAGGTCAAAAACTGGTTGAAGCTCATATCAGCTTCCGTGTTCGTTTCGGGGAGGGCAAGCCGTCAAACCCGTAGGAGAGGCCCGGGGAAACAGCGTCAACAAACTCATCCAGAATTGGACACAGCAACTCTACAACCCACATGGCCAAACCAACTCCCAAAGCCAATGCGTTTTTTTTGGGTTTTGCGGGACTATCCCTCATTATGAACCTACGTGCTAGGCCCTCAGAAGGCCCTACAAAGAGGGCCTGTACTCCCAAGCATTAAGCCCGAGACCTTTCGGGAAGGCATAAGCCTTCAACCCAAAATAGTATAAACCCAAAGCCCTTAACCCTAGGCACTCCCTAAACCCCAAAAGTATGTCAAAGAATAGCCCTAAACCCATAATAATAGCCATAAAGGCCATTATTCTACATACTTTTGGGGGTCCAGGTCTACCTTAAACCTTGAACCTTCAAGTAAGCCTGAATCCTACATCCCCAAACCACCAAACCCTCAAAGAACATTTATACCCCAAACCCCACTGCACTCAACCCTATATGAGCCATAGTCTAAACTCCTTAAAGGGGGGGTTATATCGGGGATTATGTAGGGGACTACTATAGGGGTTATTAAAGGGGATACTAGGAGTTTAGATTATAACCCTCATAATCCCCTACATAACCCTATACAGCAGTTTCCATCTCATTTTCCATTGTCTTTTCCATTTGATTCTCCATTATTGAGGGGGATAGGAGTTTAGACTATAGCTCATATAGTAGTTTCCCAAAATAGGGGGACCCCAATATGGACCCCAAAATACTATAGTCCTTATTATAGGGACCCCCAAGAAGGTAACCCTAATTTTGGGAAACCCCCCATTTCTTGAAAGACACCCTAAACCTTTAAACCCCTAAACCCTAAACCCTAAACCCATTTAGGCCCCTATATTACAAGTTATAAGTACAATGGACCTCTAAGTAGCTCATATAGCTTCCTTGAAGACTTTTGCTCGCAGGAAGAGCTCCTGGCCTGGATGATGCAGCAGGCTTCCGGAAAGGGGCTCGGGTTGAGGGTTTAGGGTATAGGTTTTAGGGTTCTAGGGTTTTAGGGTTTTAGGGTTTTGGGTTGAGGGTGCAGGGTACCTGGAACCCAAAAGTGTGTAAAATAATTGCCTTTATGGCTATTATTAGGGGTTTAGGGCTATTATTTTACGTACTTTTAGGGTTTAGGGTATAGGTTGGGTACTGGCCCCCCCCCCAGCAACAGTCTATATTAGGGGTCCTATTAAGGGCTATATATAACCATATTATATTTATTATCCAACTGTTTCTGGGGGGCAGTACCCAAGGTATAGGGATCTTTTGCACGAAGAATACACCTCCCACCCCCATGAGAGCTAAAGTCTAGATTCCGTATAAGGGGTTATATAAGGGATTGTATAAGGGAGTATTATGGGGTTACTAAGGGGGACGCTAGGAGTTCAGACTATAGCTTGGGTAGTGCCCCCACCCAGTAACAGTCCATATTAGGGGTCCTATTAAGGGCTATATATAGCCATATTACAATTTCTATCCAAGTGTTACTGAGGGCGGGCACTACTGAAACTCTAGCTCATGAAGAAGAGGCTTAATTTTCTGACTGAATGTTCTCCAGTTTCCACTGCAGCAACGTTTCGTGTCAAAGTGGGGTTGATAAAGCCACCGTTAAGGGTTTGGGGTGTAGGGGTTTAGGGGTTTAGGGTTTAGGGGTTTAGGGTTTAGGGGTTTAGGGTTTAGGGGCTTAGGGCAAAAGAGCGGGGACGTATCAAGGCGCTAGTGTCTACAGATAGCCAAGGCTTCCGTAAAGGGTTATATGTTAGGTTGGGCCACCGCCCAACAATTCGGTAGACTAGGAATATACGTCTTTACATGTACATCCGAACCTTAATATGTTGACCATTATCTCCTGTGGTCACTATTAGCGGTCGGGAACCTAAGCTAGATGCTCTACATTAGGTTTTCTTTGACCCTAAACCATAAACTCCCCTAAACCCTGAACCCTAAACCCTAAACCCTAAAACCCTACTCCAGCATAGAAGAACTTCTCCGGATCGGAGTTCATCCAGACCCCAAAGCCACAACTTAAGAAGCCACATGAGCTATAGTCTAAATTCCTTAAAGGGGATATATAGAGGATTCTATAGGGGAGTACTATAGAGGTTATGAGGGGGATGTCTAGACTATAGGTCGCATTCAGAATTTGTTCTACAGATAATTTGGGGAACTCATTTGGGGCATCCCTTGCGTCTATAGGAAAATAGGGTTTAGGGTTTAGGTTTTTTCAGACAGACCACTTTGGGGACAAGATTTCTCATCATCGACCGTATCTGCAGTGATTTATTTGGGTATACTTATAGTCCCTATGGGGTGTAGAACCTAAAGAAGAATATTATTAACCTTCCCAGACTACCCTGGAACCTGATTTGTCACTTGGACTTGTACGGGTAAGGAATAGGCAATTATCAGCTTCTCGTAAGACGCCAGTACAGAATGATTAGCATTATGACTGGCGCCATTACTGTTGTTATGCTTTGAGTCTGATTTCAAATAATATGTTCAATATTAGTACCACGGTTACAATACTTGCTATTGCAATTGCTGTTGCTACTGCTACAGCTCTGATTGTTGTTGCTAGCACCTAGATTCAATATGCTTTTTGTTTCGCAGTGATGCGCCCTCAGTTTAGGTGCAGTTGTCGGGTTGAGGCTCGAGTGAGGATCCTCTGGAAGAAATGCCCATGTTGCGCTTTCTCCGAATTGTGGGTCTGGATTTTTGAGCGCACGTTTGGGCCGTTCACCCTAAACCCTAAGTGGGCAAGTTACAGCGACCTCACCCGACCTCACCCTAAATGGTGGTTTATATAGGGAATAGTACCAATATGGACTTAAATTGCGAATTGAAATTATTCTAAATGACCCCGCCCTAAAATCGCATCGTGCCTGAATCTTAGCAGCTTGGTCTTCAAACATGTCACCCTTCACCTGCGATTAGCATCCTGTCTGAGGATCATGGGTTCCTCTTCGGGATCCCTGTAACACTTGCCGTAGGAAAAGTTGGGTGCCTACTTTTGCAAAATGCCGTTGGCCAGGAGTAGTATTTTCAATAGGGATTTTAAAGTCTAGTCCACCATATGAAGTAAGGTCCTCCGCTTGGATTTGGGGATTTTTAAGAGTCGTCCAAACATCGATAGCACATTGCGCATGTTTCAATAATAGTTTGGTGTGTTGGTTGGCAGGGGCGTTGCAGTCTGCAGGACCCTGAAATGGCACACGAAGATGCGGAGGAAGAGGCCGTTGTCACCATCTGTTTTAGGGGATGCTTAACCTTAAACCTGAACCCCAGACCCCGGCTAGGCCTTAGGGTTAAACCCTACGCCCAGGGCCGCAAACCAGAAAGCATGTGTGTTAGGGTTGGCTTTACAGTAAGTTTTTGCGTTCTGGAGGATCCAGGGATTTAGGGGCCTTAGGGTTGAGAATTTAGGGGTTTGCTTTGTTTTGCTTACCTTATTTCTGTAGTGTATACCCTAAGCTCCTAAACCCTAAACCCAAAGCNNCCCCCCCCCCCCCCCAAATCGCAAACTTGAAAGCGCGAGCCTCAGACCATAAATCCTGATAAGTGTTCACCCAAAATCCCAAAATCAACAAGCCCTTAAACCCTAGAATCCCTAGCCTGAATTCCATTGAATTTTCTCATATACTGGTGGCTTCATGGGACTTAGCAAGTATTAGGGCGTAGGGCTTAGGGCTTAGGGTTTCTGATTGGGCTGATCACCCTACTGCGATCTTAAGATTGAGTTATTATCACTTGTATAATTAGGTTGTAAGTAACCCCCCCTAGATCTCAAACCCTAAGCCCCGAGCTGTAAGACCTAACCCTAAACCCTAAACCCTAAACCCTAAACCCTAAGCCAACCTTAGACGTAGCTCATATAGGGATCCGGGTTGAAGGTATAGGCACCCTTTCCTGCATGTAACCTCCCCCAAATTAATACTGGAACTGGAAATTTGGCACCTACAGAGATTGCCAGTGGCTGTTATCTGTGTAAACGGGTGCTGTGTGAAGTTGCCTGTCAGTTTCGAGGAGGGTAAACCCCAAATGCTATCTCGAAACTTTTTGTTTGTATCACTATATATGAGTCGTAGAAAACCCACAATAAACCCTATAATGTTTTTAAGGGGATCCATATTTGTTTACCATAAGCCTTGAACCCTGAACTAACTATTGTTTAGTGTTTGGATGTGTAGAACCCCTTCCCTCCGAGCGGACTCCTATGCCGGCTGGTCTTCTAAGCCCGACAACTGCATGAGGGTACACTAAGAACTCTGTGCAGAAAAGCGTCAAGTGCATCTCACCAATCCCCCACGGCATGCACACGGATCATGGGCTACTGTGGGGTAGCAAAAATCCTTTGTGACGTAGGTAGAGAAAAACCGTGCACAAGAACCCCCAAGGTTCTGCGATATTACCTAAACACCTAAACCCTAAGGGTACTTAGGGTCATGCAGGGGTTTTAGTATCAACCGCAAGTCATGAGGGTCCCGGGCTGCAGCTGTGAGCCTGTGGTAATTTATGCTATGGGTTCTTACGGCTTCGCTCAGAGTTTAGGCTTTAAACGTTTAGGGTTCAGGTCTTGTGGTTTAGGACATAGGTCTCAATTTGATAGTATGGCCCGCTGATCTGATCCCTTTACCTTGTATGGGAGCCCATAAAGACACATATAGTGTGACTACTAATCCATTAGAGTGAATACTAAATCCATAAGAGCCACTGTCTTACCTCCTGATATCCCCTTCAACACCCCTAAAATAGTCCGCTATATAACCCCTTTAAGAAGTTCAAACTAGCTTCTACATTGTAAATACTAAATCTATAAGAACCCCACGGTCAAGGCGTCAGATTCGAGGTCCGCGCCTTTCCTCCATATTCGCAAGACCCTGAACCCTGAGCTAAGCCTTTTAAGAACCCAACCCCTTTGAACCCTGAAACCCTTGAACCCTAAACCCTCTAAACCATTAACCCTGCAACGCCTAAACCCTTTAAACACCAAACCCTTGCAACCCTTTCAACCCTGCATCCTTGACACCCGGAACCATTAAGGACCCTTAATTGATCTCAGGACTTTTCAGGCTGGTAGTTTGCAATGGAAGCATTGCATAGTCCGCACATACTTCCTTGTGTCCCCGTATAAACCTTAAGTAATACCCTAAGCCCTAAATCCAAAAAACAAAGCCTGTGACCCACCCAAAAAAACAGCTAGATTTAACACCCAAAACCCTAACCCTGAACACGATTTCTACAAACCCGATACCCCCAAAGCCCTAACCCCTTAAGCCCTGCACCCAAACATTCAGCCCTTACCCTAAGCCATTAACCCCAACACCCTAAACCCTGAACCCCAAACCCTGGCCCTAAGCCCTAGACCCTAAATCCTAAACCTGAAATCCTAAATCCTAAGCCCTAAATCCTAAACCTGCAATCCTAAACCCTAAATCCTAAACCTGAAATCCTAAACACTAAATCCTAAACCCTAAATCCTAAACCTGAAGCCCTAAGCCCTAGACCCCGAATCCTAAACCTGAAATCCTAAGCCCTAAAGTCTAAACCTGAAGCCCTAAACCTGAAACCCTACACCCTAAATCGTAAACCCTAAATCCTAAATCCTAAACCCTAAATCCTAAACCTGAAATCCTAAACCCTAAATCCTAAACCCTAAGCCCTAAACTCATGGCTTAAGCCGCCCCGCCTACCCTGAAATCCGAAGCCCGGAAGGCAAGCTCTGCTTTCGAAGCTTTCGATGAGGATAAGAATCAGAAAATGTCCCAGGCCTTGGAGATTTTTGGGTTTAGGGGGGATTTATAGGGTTCATATGAGCCATAATCTAAACTCCTTAAAGGGGGTTATATAGGGGATTATATAGGGGACTACTATAGGGGTTATTAAGGGGGATACTAGGAGTTTAGACTATAACTCATATAGGGATATATAGGGTTTAGGATTTAGGGATTTAGGGGTTTAGGGTTTAGGGTTAGGACTTCGGGTTTAGGCTTTGTGAGTTCAGGGTTGTAGAATTTGGTAGGTCTAGGGTTTTAGGACTAGCGATTGTAGAACTTTAGGAGTTGCGGGGCTAGGGTTTTAGGATGAATGGGTTACGGGTTCAGAGCCTAGAGATTACAGTTCAGGGTTTAAGGTTTGTAGCGACGTTTCAACCCAGGAAAAAGCGTTGGGAGGATCATGACCCCAAAGCCCTTTACCGCGCTGCAATACACATCAGAAGTGGGAGAGCCTGTGATCGTGAGCGCATGGACGGCCAGCTGCACAGCCAGTTCCCAAAGACTAAGTACGCACATCCATGACTTTGTCCAGCCTACAAAGCTTTATGTAGATCACTATACCTCCTTAGGCCTTAAACAAACGACCAACTGCCCTAAAACCTGCAACCCCCAACCCAAAATCCCTGAACCCTAGAGGACCAAGCGCAGCCTGGGGTCCCTTTGCCCTATATCGATGAAGCCTGAAGGTCCCCCCAAAACAACCCTCAACCTTGAAGCTGCCCTAAACCCTAAACCCCCACATGAACTGTAGCCTAAACTCCTTAAAAGGGTTTTCTATAGGAGAGTCTTATAGGGGTTACTAAGGGGGATGCTAGGAGTTTAGACTACAGCTCGCATGGAGCCTGAATCCCTACATCCTTTGCCGCGCCAGGCCGAATTCGCGGAGGCTGTGCAGACCATGGAGGGCCTCAATGAGCGCGACAAGAATGACGATGAAGAAGGTTCAGATCATAAAGGGCACTTCAATGTTCATGCGACTCCTACTACTTACCTATATGAGCTATAGTCTAAACTCCTGAATGGGGGGGTTACACAGGGGAATATATAGGGGAGTATTGTAGGGGTTATTGCAGGGGATACTAGGAGTTTAGACTATAGCTCACATAAGTCCACTCAGGAAGATTAAAAGATTCGGAGTTATTCGATCAGTTACTAGTAGTTCCTAAGTCTCCTGAACCTTGCAGTATCCGGTCTGGAGTTCAAGGTTTGCAGTGTAGAGGTTGGGTGCTCCGGCTGGTACTATTCAAAATCCTGCATGACCATCAACCCTAAAGCCTCAGCTCTTAACCCTAAACGCTCAGCCTAAACACTAAGCCTCAAGCCCTAAACCCTGAACCCTCAGCCCTAAACCCTAATAGCCTAGACCCTAAACCCTGTAATGCTTCCGGCCGCACATCTGGTCGACAAAGTCTGCACGCGCGAACATTATGCAGAAATGCTTCAAGTTCCTAGTCTCAACGCTACCAAGAAGTTGCCAGGCATAGTTTGCTTCCACATAGGCATGGAGGTCCGACTCACAACTTCGATACTTCCGCCTTGGGCGGTCCAGGACACGGCAGGCACCATTGTGGACGTGGAATTTGCAGAACAGCTGCCGGAGCTTCTTGGGCCTGAACACCTGTTAACACGCCTGCCCAAAGCCATCTACGTGCAGCTTGAAGACGTCAGAGCTGAATTTCTACCTCCGACGCCCTGTGCACAGCATACGAGGTACGCTGCCGGATGTCTGCCCAAAACAGATACGTGGCATTTTTTGGAACACGATGGCCACAAAAGCATTGTCAAAAGAACTTCTTATGCCATTTATCCCGCACGTGCTTGCTCTCTGTACACATTGCAGGGAAGTAGTTGCGACCCAGGCCTCATTGCGCACTTTGTCTGCCGATGTAAAATTCCTGCTGGTGTATGTCATGCTCTCTCGTGTGCGCAGACTCTCAGACCTGATATCTGTGAACTTGACAAACGAGGTCAGGAAAATCATGGAGCGAGGTCCACCAGACAATTTGCTGGGTTGGGCAGACTCGGAGTTCCAGATTTACTGTTTAGGGCGAGGTGTTCATTCAAGGGATTTCCACCGGGCTGGTTTCCCCGTAGAAACCTTACTTCGCCCTTATATTCCTATAAACCCTATAAGCCCTAAACACTAAACCGGAAAACTGGCGTACACCACCACTGATGGGTCTGGCTTCTGTTCGTGAATTCGGAGTTTCTGCAACTTGGAAGAATGTTTTGTGTGTAGTACCCTTTTTCCCTATTCGTTTTGCGGTCTCCTTATAACAGCTGAACATTAGGAAAAAGGGTGCCCTTCTTATCAAGAGGTTGCTGGGACCCTAGTGGGGGATTCCTATAATAACGATCATCTATTTTGAGGGATCTACATTGAGGCCCCCGATTTATGGATACACCTAATTCTGTTCCAGATCATGCTGCTGGCCAAACCCCCATAGTTTAGGTTCTGGGTTTAGGGTTTAGGGTTCACCCTGAACCCTAAACCCTTAACCCTAACCCTATACACCCTCAACCTACGAGTTTGCAGGGTCCAGGGATTAGTGTTATATTTCAGTCGCATAATGCCTGTCGTCAAGACACGAAAGATCCATAGGCTGCTGGTGTCGGGCATAGGGGTTTAGGGTTTAGAGGTTTAGGGTATAGGGTTTTAGAGGTTCAGGGCTGAGCGTTCTTTATCCTGCATGACATTAGCTGATATACCACCCTGGCAGAAAGTGCGTAGCGTCATGCATGACTCTTAGTGTCTGCCGCTAAACCCTAAACCCCAAGTCCACCGGCGGGAACCTTCTTCAGCAACCAAGCGTCATACTTTGAACATCCGTTGCTGAGGGACAAACTCCTGCATGACCTTAAGTATACTTAGTACTCCAAGCCCCAAACCCTAAACCCTAAACCAAACCCCTAAAACCTAAACCCTATAACCACACCCCCTAAACCCTAAACACTAAACCGTTGGGCCATGCAAGACTTGTCCATCAACTCTACTAGCAGGCAGATCTGACTCTTGTCCATCGTTTTCAATGATCCTGAACCTTGTCTCCAGCCTTTGCCCTCCTACTGGTGCTTAGGGGGGAGGGGGGGAGTGAATATGGAGTTTGGAGTTGAGGGTTTAGGGTTGAGGGTGGGGGAGTGAATATCGGTACCATTATGGCGCTAGATATGGGGCTCTTTAGGGATCATTATAGGGATCCATTCCCGCACTCTCCCTTAAATACCAGTAGGTTGCAACCAAGAGACCGACCGTAACCCTGAACCCGGGCATCAACCCTACACAAACCAAACTCACAGCCTCCTGTGCAGAAAATGACCCTAAACCCTAAACCGCCTTCTGTGCAGAAAATGACGTGGAGACTGCAGAGGACCTAGGGAGCCTTGCGGACTAGGTTTAAGGTTTAGGGTTCAGGGTTTAGGGCTTAGGCTAGGGTTACTGGGTACCTACCTCCCTTGAAACACGCCCACTTGAGCTATAGCCTAAACAAGGGGGTTATATAGGGGAGTTTCTATAGGGGCGCATTGTAGGGGTTGTTAAGCGGGATACTCGGAGTTCAGAGTAAAGCTCACTTGAAGTGAAACTTCCCTTTCCTACACCCTAAACCCTAAACCCCAAACCCTAAACCCTAAACCCTGGACCCTAAACCCTACACTCCGGCTACTTCCATAAAAGGATCTTGATAGCCTCAATGCCAAGGAGCACGATCCTATAGCTACCATGTGAGCCATACTCTAAACTCGGGTTTAGGGTTGGGGGTTTAGGGTTTAGGCTCCTAGTTTTCCCCGAAATACCCCTATAGTAGTCCCCTATATACTCTCCCCTTAAAGGAGTTTAGACTATAGTACATATGATTATCATAGGGCCCGAAATTGGGATGTGGATGCTGGGTCTACCAGATCCTCTTGTTATCCTTGTGAGAGTTCCGGCTGTCATTGGCGAATTGCAGGCATAGCGTTTTAGGGTTTAGGGCTTAAAGGGTTTAGGGCTCTTGGATTAGCAGGGGGTTCTACAGTCGAGTTCAGCACCTAACTAGGACCTTCAAGACCGTATGCCAGTGTTCTTGGTGCTATACTGTAGCCACATAGCCCTTTGCCTTCTGCTTCTGGTTTTCTAGGAATGATACATTCTTTGTTCCAACCAATCTAGACCATAAGCCCTGAACCCTAAACTCTAATCCTAGACCCAAAACCCTGAACCCTAAGCCCTAAACCCTACACACTTGACTGCTTGGTGTGCTATCTGCCAGTGTAGCTTTGCCTGGAGAAAGTCCGGAAGGCAAAACTAAAAGGGTGGAGAAGCCATGCAACTGCTGTTAGTTTAATAGGACTTAGGGTTTGGGTTCAGGGTTTATGAATTAGGGTTTAGGGTTTAGGACCTAGGATTTAGGGTCCAGGGCTGAAGGTTTAGAGTTGGGGGTGAGAGTTGAAATTTGTCTACTGCAAAGATGTATGAATGAAGCCCATTGAGAGCTGCTGGTGAACAGTTTCAAAGGGCCTTGTCATAAGAACCCCTTACACTAGGACCCTTTTTGCAAGATATCCCAAGGTAGAAGCTTTGCAACCTTCAAATCCTAAACCCTAAACCCCGAGGCCTTGTGGTGCGTTTGCTCTTTTATCAGCAGCCGGTACTTTCTACATAACCCCAGTCTAAGTATAGTCTTCAGCCTCTGAGAGCTTTTCAAGACTAATCCCTATGGAGCTCCGAAGAAGAACCCCAACCACCGCATAATTCCCGAAATACCTAGGGTCCCCACGAGACTCCTAATTTGAGAAACTTTCCAATACATCCAAACCCTAAACTCTGGATACATGATAATTTCCATGTTCTGTTCCATTCCCTTACATGTCCCTGTACAGAGAATGCAGAAACTTCCATGTATTCTGCAATCTCTTTCTGCTTTAAGTCCTAGGGTGGAAGCCTTCACCCTCAGCCCCACATTTAGCGTTTAGAGTCTGAGCTACTCTCCTATCAACATTCGGCTTACCAACGGGACATTGAGAGTGGACATAAAGGTCCCTTTGGTAGTCTAGTAGATAGTCTCGAAATACCCCTAATAAGGAACCCATGTCCTTAAATTATCTGGGTAGTATTGGCTCTAGCCCACATAGAGTAATCAGAGTACCTATAACAGGGGGCTTTGTACCTGCATTTCGTAGTATTTGTAGCTTCTTTCTTTTGGGGCCAACTTCCACTTAGCTACGGCTTATGCTGTAGGGTCTAACGTGGGGGCCTGAACTATTGCCGGTATGAGTTCGAGGTCTATTCGAGGTATCCCATGCTAAGTCCAACCAGCTATAGTAGTGGTTACGTCAAACAAAGCTCTAGATGAGATTGATCATTTTTTAGGGTTTAGGGGTTTAAGCTTCAGGGGCTTAGGGTTTAGGGGTTTAGGGTTTAGGGTTTAGGGGTTTAACGTGTAGGGGTTTAGGGTTTGGGAGGGAGTTAGGGTTAGTTCAGGCCCCTGCAGTGTCCCGTAACCCTAAATCCACGGAGAGGAGCACTGATGCCTCCCTTCGTGACTGAGCAAAGGCAGCGGTCACCAACTGGGAGTGTCTCAAATAAGTACATATAGACATGCCCTTGAAAAAGCTATATGGGTATATATATATATAGGGAAAAAGACAAGAACATGGAAGCTACGATGTATTGAGGTCTTAGTTCCTAAGCACGTACAAGGCTCCATTACTTCCCAGTTTGGCAATTGTAAACATCACCTCTTTGGTGGTCCGAAGGGGTTCCAAAGACCCTTGCAGTGATGTTTCTTGGCGTCACACAGAGAACCCTGGCATACGCAAGTTTCTCTGAAGGGGTGCCCTTATGAATGACAGGGGGAGAGAGAGAAAGGGAGAGAGTGTGACTCCTTACATGTAGTTGCTTAAGATCCCTTGACTCTAGAATTGCTCTGTCCGCTTTACACTGCCAGTTTCCATGTCGCTTCCATTTACTTGTAAACCCTGAATCGCTACGCTCAGAACCCCCAGACCCTGAACCTCTGGCTTCCTGGACCTTGAACCCCTAAATCTCTAACCCCTAAACCCCTAAACCCCTAATCCCAACCCCTTAACACGGAACCCTGTAGACACTGTCTGGTCTTGTGAGTAAGAGGTTCGCTTGAGGGTCCTACGGATCTCTGAGGGATGTCGAAGGATTACAAAAGGATTGCGGCTTCGAGTTTAGAGCTTAGGATTTAAGAGCTAAGGTTTAGGGTTTAGGGTTGAGGACCACCTCACGTTTTCAATTGAGGTTGGTGTCGGTTTAGGCTTTGCAGGGGCAATTTTGAGAAACTCCCAAGTGATTTCAGTTCGCAGTTCCTGATTGAAGTTCCTAGCTTCAGGGGCAGCTAAGGGCGCATGGCTCAAGATCTAGAATTGAGATGGATACTAGAACCAAACCCTAAACCCTAAACCCTAAGAAAGCATAAAGCCCTAGAAGCCAAAAATCCTAAACCAGATGAAGCAACCACAAGTACAAGGAGGCCTTTTGTACGTAGCTGGTAACCCTGCCATGGAGGCTGCTCGGGGATTTGGTGGAGAAACCTTCGGGTTCAGGCTGTAGGGTAAACCTTAAACCCAATTTCAACTTGAGGGCACTGAGCATTAGCCCCCTAAACCCCTAAGCCATAGACCGCACAATGACCGAATCCTTGCGGTTTAGAGTTTTGGGTGCACGCTGGGTGGGTGGCTTTAAAGAGGTTAGGTCGGCATTGGAAAGCCGACTGGGGGAGCACTAGGGAGGATAAGGGTTTAGGGTTTAGGGTTTAGCCCTACACCCTAAAACCTTATTGACCTACTGCCCTTGGAGGGCCCCCTTAGAACCTGGTAAGACTAAGCCCGAAACCCAGGCACGCTTGGAGGTTCAAGGGTAGCTCTGGACCCTTTACCCTGAATCCTAAACCCTAAACCCTAAGTCCTAAACCCTGAATCCTAAATCTTAAACCTGAAATCCTAAACCCCAAGCCCTGAAACCTAAACCCTAAACGACGTAAGTGCGCGTTTGGCAAGAGAGTCAAATTTCAGTGATTTGAGTACCCTTTTCATTCTGAAGTCAATCCCCCTCGCCCCCTAGTAGTAGATATTCCCCATACGCGACCTTCTATTCATGGGAGGGATACGTTTAATGAACCCTAAAAGCTAAACCCTTAATTAACCCTAAACCGCGGGGCAGGGGGGTCATTACTTCAGTCGGACGATGATCAGGTAGATCCCCAAAGGACCCGCAGATAGGCCAGTTACTCAAACATTTGGGTGGCTTTAAGGATGTAAGGTTTAGGGTAGGGGGTCTGTCCTATCTGGGGGCTTTATGGGAACCGATGAAATGTAATCTGCGTAGATGCCCATTTCTGAATACCTCAACCCCAAAAGTATGTAAAATAATAGCCCTAAACCCATAATAATAGCCATAAAGGCCATTATTCTACATACTTTTTCGGGTCCAGGTACCAACGAGCCTGCTTGGCCCCGACCCTCTTCTATCTCTGTGCGGGCGCGAGATTGTTAAGCACAAAGCTGCACGAAGAGAGCCATGCAAAGGAAAAGGAACATGCCGAACCCCGGTGGGCAAGCGAGATACCCCCTAAACCCTAAACCCTAAACCGTTAGGCTGTGTATATAAACTCCCTTATTTAGCACCCGAGCTCATGTTATCAGTCCCGAATGCTATGCTGGTGTTCTTGGTCCTTGCCTTTGCTGTCTATGGTTCATGGATCTCACATGGTAGGACATCGTGGGATCCCAACTACCCCCCCACCACGAGCCCTGAACCGTGCCAGCTGCCCCACCCCTCAAATAAGGTCCCGAACCTGGACCTAAACCCAAAACCCTAAACCCGAAATAATAGTTTCCATTTTCTCTTTCCTCTATCCCTATATAACCCCAATATTACACCGAGGGTGTACATCAAAACGCACCCCCTTTGGACAACAAAGGAAGTTTAGGGTTGAGGGGTTTGGGGTTTAGGTTTCTACTACCCCTCTCCGTCCTCAGAGCATCCTACTTTACCTAAAACTTCTGACAGTGTTTCTAGCCTACTGCTCTGCCTACTATTGCTACTACACCCTAACCCTAAACCCGAAACCCTAATCTGTGTATGGGCCTCCACGCTCATGATGGTTGCGCTGCAGCTGGCCAAGAGGTTTGGTTTTGTGCTTTGGGAAGCGTGTGGCGGTTCAGGTGTTGAGGGTTTAGGGTGTAGTTCTGGGATATTAACCCTATCAACGGAGAATCGAATGGCAAAGAACATGAACATAAACATAAAAACTGTGATCATGTAGGGGTTTCTTAGGGATACCAAGGGTCCACGATGGTCCATCAAGGGTGGACATAAGGGTCTCTTTGGCAGTTTAGGACAGCCCCTAATATATTCCTTAATGAGGGCCCATGTCCATTCATTGCATAAGAAACTGATTGCTGCTCATATGAGCCAGAATCTAAACTCCTTAAAGGGGGTTACATAGCGGATTATAGAGGGGAATCTTCTATTATAGGGCTTTATTAAGGGGGATGCTGGGAGTTTAGACAATGGCTCATCAGGTTTGGGGTACCCTAAACCCTAAACCCCAAACCCCAAACCCTAAACCCTAAACCCTGGGGAGTTAAATTTTTTGTGGATTCTACGTGGAAGCTTTGCGCCAGGTTTGGGATGGAGGGGTCTTTGGGCTCGGCTGCACGGGCTGGGTTTGGGGCTTAGGGTGAACCCTACCTAGACCCTCCAATGTGTTCCTTTTTGGGTTTGGTATGGTTTTTGGGTTAGGGGTCTTATTAAGACTACCAAAAAGGTACCACATTGGAGGGTCCAGGTAAACCCCAAATCCTAAACCCTACACCGTGGGATCCGCAGTGGATTTTACCAGGGGGTTCAGCGGCTTGCTTTGGGTTTCAGGGGGTTTAGGGTTGTCTTGCTGCAGTGTAGAGGGCCATGTTGCGCGTGCGCGCCTCTACAACATTCACCATACCTTGAACTCGACAGCCCAAACCCTCAAACCTACACTCCAAACCTTAAGCCTTGCAAACAAGCCGTGTGTGTGCGCGGGGGAGGGGGGGGGGGGGGG
>CAJNIZ010000877.1:0-10428 GCA_905231905.1 Symbiodinium pilosum
TGACACGCACAAATCGAGAAGTGCACCAAAACAACTTCAACCGCACAGCCTAAACCCTACTGCCTACAATTTAAGTGGTTTAGGGGCCTTAGGCGTTCGAGGTAGGATGGGGTCTGTCATGGGTACTACCCCCTCTATACTAACCCCCCTAGGTTCCCCCTTAATTAATTTTCATTAGGCTTAATGGCTTAATTATCCCTAAATAATTTTCATTAAGGGGGAACCTAGGGGGGAGGTAACAGATACCCTCAGCCGTAAACCTTAAAAACTAAACTCGGGGGCAGGGGGGGGTAGTATAGAGCGTGTTAGTATGGGAACCCATGGGTCTCTGACTTTCCAGTAAAGACCGCGAGGAGTGTGCCGAAGGGCCTCGCTGAGCGTTGCTTGCCTGGCCTGATTTTGTCAGGAGCAGAATCTAAACTCCCTAAAGGCGGATTATATAGGGGGTTACATAGGGTTTATGGTTAGGATTTAGGGTTTAGGGTCTAAACTCCTGAAAGGAGGTTATATAGGGGAGGTTATTAAGGGAGATACTAGGAGTTTAGACTATGGCTCTGATGGGTTCAACAGGTCTTTGCAAGTTTTAACAAGGTACTGAAAGGGTTTCATGGGGTTGAATCAAGTTTCTGTAAAGCTTCTATAGATTGTATGTAGGGTTTAAAAAGGTTTTCAAATATTTTTCGGCCCCCTATAGGGTTTAGGGTTCTGAGCGCGGTTGGGGTTTATTATGGGTTCTTCTATCCGCCCTCGACACTCTTCCACGAGGCTGCCCCTGAATTAACCCCGAGCGAGACTGACTAAGCTTACCTTTTATTAGCTTGGAATGAAGGAATGGAAAAGAAGATGGAAACCACTATAGTGGGTTTTTGGGGATTACTATAGAGATCCACTCCTTCATTCTTAGCTAATCGAAGGTAGTAAGGGGTAGCTGAAGGGAAGCGTAGAGGAGAGTGGTTTTGTAATCGATAAATTGCCGGTGCAGACTTCAGGGCTTAGGGCTTAGGGGAATATATAGGGTTTTAGGGGGGACCTATTAAGGAATCTACTACTTGGAGGGTCATGGGAACTTAGTGGGTAGGTTTAGAGCCCTTATAAACCATATAATAACCCCAACTATCCCCATTATTACCGTCCTTACTCTCCCCTTGACCCTCCAAGTAGGACTTAAGTCCGGGGCTCACATACCCTCGATCTAGCACTTACTGTTTTTCCGTCTGCGTTTGCAAAGGTGGGCTCGGAATTCGGGAGATTATGATAGCTGTAGTCTACACTCCTAGTATCCCCCTTAATAACCCCTATAGTAGTCCCCTGTATAACCCCTAAACCCTAAACCCATAATTATGCGGGGGTTTCCCACAAATCCGGGGGGTACTCTTGGAGGGACTTAGAATTCTATGACTGGTGGGTTCTATTAGGGTTCAGGGTTTAGGGTTACAAGTAGTTGCGAAGTCCCATGCGCTTCCAAGCAGGGTTTCCCAATTAAAGTTCCTGGTACCTTCGAGGGATCTAGGGGTTCTATGGGAATTTTTTAGAGTTTAGAGTTTCCTAAATTTAGGGGCATCTTTCTTGGGTTCCCATTAAAAGGGTTGATGTATTTTGGTGTCTATCTTGCGGTCTTCCTATTTCTGGAAACTGCCATGTGGTTTTAGGGTTTGGGGTTGGCGAGTTTTCTGCATAAGTCCTTCTTCTTACAAGTATATCTCTCTATCTGGTTTACTCTCAAATGTATGAGCCCTTTTTTGGCTACATATCATATTTCGGCACCTAGAATTCAGGGGTACCAAAAAGGGGCCCTAATTTTGGGAACTGCCCGTCTACTAGCAACAGAAGTGAGGTCTAGCGCTTGTTGCAACAGTTCGGGGTTTAGGGTTTTAGGGTTTAGGGTTTGGGGTTTGGGGTTTAGGGTTTAGGACAGTAGAGGCATGACAGAGACCTACATTACTTCCATAAGCGAGAAAGAACCCGGATACTGTTTAGGGTTTAGGGTATTTGGGGTCTAGGGTATTTAGGGTTTAGGGATTCAGGATTAAGGTTTAGGGTTTAGCCAGGTGCCACATGTTCAATACCCTGGCGATGCCCGGCACGCTGGCCGGGCGTTCAGCAGCCCGAATCCTAGTGACTTTGTGGTGGCGTACACCTGGATCGATGTCACGGATCCTTCAAAGGGGGATATAGGGGTTCTTGGGGTATTGTAGGGATACTCTAAGGATTATACGGCTTAGGGATCCTTTTATACCTTTTTGGGAATGGGATTCCGCTTGTATAGACGGTTTATAATTATACAGGTTCAGAGGGCTCGTATAGGGTTTATAAGAGCTTCATAATGTCATTGGGTGCTTACAAAGATTCCCCCCCCTGTGGTCTTGTGGTCCTGTGGTGAGGGCTTATAGAGGGTCGGGTTTATGGAGAGTTCATGGTCCTTGGGGTTATAGATGTGGCTCATACCATGGGGGTGTCTGAGAACGCTGAGCGCGGATAGGGAACATGCATGTGTTGAAATTTGGCGGGGCAAGCGCATCTAGTGACTATTCCTATCTTGCCGGCTGGTACTACGCAGTGGGAGTTCAGCATGGCGAGAGATCATACTTTTGTTGCACAAATGGACGCACCCCGACTCCCAGCGAAATGATGGCGGGTAGGCTGCCAAGTCCTTCACCATGGCCACTTGGTGGCTTGCTGACGGTCGGAATGTCGATGCCAGCTGCTGGGCGATCCTGGAGCCAAGGCCCGTGACCGCAAAGGAGTCTTCACGAAGCTCCCAACCTAGATCAGAGGTCCAAGCAAAGCTGGCTAGCAGTTCGCAGTCTTCCCAGCTGGGACTGTCATTTCGTGCCATGGGATTGTCACTTCGTGCCATGGGACTGTCACCTCGAATCATGGCATTGTCGCTTCGTGCTATGGGATTGTCACTTCGTACCATGGGTTTGTCACTTCATACCATAGGGTTGTCAAAACGTACCATGGGACTCTCACCTCGTACCATGGTACCCGGGGTTGTCACTTCGTACAATGGGATTGTTATTTCGTACCCTGGGATTGTCACTTCGTACAATGGGATTGTCACTTGATACCATGGAATTGTCACTTTGTCAATTAGTTCGTACAAAGTTTTGTGAAACCAAAAGTACGACATTATGAACCCAAGGTTCGAAATTACAATACCAGTGTCAAGGTTGTGCAAAACGATAAGACCATGGTACCAAGAGACAATCCCATGGTACGAAGTGACAGCTCCAGTAACGATGCACCTGTTCGAATATCAATTCCATGCAAGTTGACACAGGGCCCGACCTTGGCAGCCAACGGGCACCGCAATGTGCAAACACGCGATTCGAAAGCGTTGAGGCCACTAGTAAGTGGAATTGTGCCCGACTGTCTTCAGCAAGCCTTTGCAACCCGCGCAATGCGACCTCGCAACCCTGAAAACGACAGACAGCAAGCAATGAAAAAAAAAAGATATTGCTAAAGAAAGAGCGCATTTGGCACGATGTTGTATGTACAACGCAAGGCATGTCGTCCAGAGATAAACGGTCAAGCTTAGGAATTCTATACAAAATGGCGCTGCCCGTTTTCGCAGCATCTCACCTACGGCAGTCTTCTAATTGCTCTTCCAATGTAGCACTGTGCAAACAGTTGAAGATGTACTGTGAGATTACCGTGATTGCTTCCGTTTCATCATGTTGTGAGGGTCCCAACGTTATCCAGGGTTTAGGGTTAGGGCTAAGAACAACCCCTGACATCCCTCATTATGAATATTCCCCCTAACATATGGCAGTTCCCAGACAAGGGCACCCTATTATAGACCCCAAAATACTATAATCCTTATTCTGGGGATTCCCAATACGGTATCTCTAATTTTGGGAAACCCCATACGATGGTACCATTTTTAGGAGGTTTAATTTGTAGAGGGTCGGTGTGGTTTTTTTAGGAGAGCAGATTTCAACGTTCTTGAAATTGGATGGTTGGACGCAAGTAGCCACCTAGTGTTGATATTGGATATCCTGCATGACCGTAATATACTATAGCGCCATGAATTCCAGGGTTTAGGGTGCGTAGGGTGAGGCAGGATTCCCCTTTATCCACCATACTAATCCCCAATTCGCCTTTCCTCGGCTTTGCTCGAGGAGCTTGGTGCCTACCACTTGGACCCCTGGCGGTCATGGCTCCCCAATTAAGGGAGCCTTTTGAGAGCTCCACGTATGAGAGTTTCCATGAATTGGGGGTCCAACTACCCATACATGGAGGTCGGGTGATGATATGGGACATCAAGGAAGCGTGAAAAAGTTCCCTGTTATGGGTCTTCGGCTTAGTGTTCAGGGTTTAGGATCCCCCTTACACACAGCCTCCTTGGGGATTCCTGAATCCAGTTTATGTTTAGCAAGATGCTGAGATCACTCCCATAAAGATGCCGTTTCCACTTAATATCCGCACTCCCCACTCCCAAATATTGAATCTGTCCTCCAACTTGCGGGGTCTCTTACACGGAATTTATTGGGGCATTTCCGCCAAACACCCCCCCACTAGTGTTGAACATATTGTCCCACCCTCTCTTCATACTCTACCGACCTGCCCTGAACCCTTAACCTCGAAATATACCAAATACCAAATGCTTGGGGCGTCATCACTTACAGGTTCTGATACTTTTATAAAGAAAGTTACAGTACTGTTTCGTAACGTAGCCACCTAGTTTTGGGTTAACGTTACAATCCAATTTCGTTTTTCGTGATATACCTATACTACCTGTACATAAACCAGAAGCCCCAGCTGCAGCCTTTGCAAGGTCATGCCCCATCTGCACCCTCTCAGACTGAGAAAGGCTCGAGGGTTTGGGGTCTGGGGTTATATCAGGATCATGGAAAAATGGAAGCTACTATAATGGGTTATAGGTTATAGGTTTTAGGGTTTTGGGGCTTAGAGTTTAGGGTTTGGGGTGTAGGGTTTGGTGTTCACGGTTGAGGGAAAACGCTTTCAGGATTCAGGGCTTTTCTTACCCTCCGGTGGCCAGACCTCAGAGCGATAAATTCTCAGCTGCCATTCTGCTGGGTCGCTGTAAAGGAGTTCAAATTCCCTTACCATAATATGGGTATGTGGCAACTGTTAGCATTTCCATATTATAATAACTTAAACTGAATTCCTTAACAGCACCCCAGTCTGCTTGAAGCCCTTTACATGCAGGATTCCTCGACTCTACTCATTCAGGTTACGGTATATGCCACAGAGGCTGAACAAGCAAAAGAGATCTGAACATCGCACATGTCCAGAATGATTGTTGTAATATGCAGACACGCATGAACCCGTTGAAGAAGCTAAGGCTTGTCTCCAAGGATCCAAAGTACCCAAGTATAGATCTATCTGGCTCAGAGTCATGGCTTTGGGTGTTTACTTCATACTTGGGCGCTTGGATCCTCAAGGTATGTGCAAGGCCTTGTGGTGACACTGGCGTGGGTTTCATGTCTTCATGCTCTTTACGCGGGATTATCAAAAAGGGTTGAATGAATGATCTTGGCAAGTCATTCTCGGAATCCTCAACCACCGTCCTCCAAACTCTTTGCCCGAATAGCGTCTGAAGAAACATAGCCATTCACAGCCCATATTTACTTTCCGCTTTTGGGTTGATGAGTTTTTTTTCATTTATGGTCGCTGCAGGCTGCCTTCAACGTGGACACTTCGCTGATCATGTTTGGCTGCCAGCGCATGGAAGTAGGAATCAAACTTTTCTCGCACGCGCGACATGGCAGAAGAACAGCCTGAAACTTCTCCGAGGAAGGTCACGCTTCTGCGGCGGCTGGCCTGTAGATTTTTAGGCTTGGTCAGCCCCGCCCAAGATGACAACCGTTCGATTGGTTCCGGTTCCATGTTCGATTTGGGGCTTTCCAAGACAGACCACAGCATCAACATCAAGTTCGGAGCAGACTGGCAGCTTTTGGGTTTGGGTGTGGTTGCCGTGTGCCTGAGGGCGCGGTCAGCCATGGGACAGCCCCGAGCCGCTGCTCGCATCTTGCGGCCTCGAAGGCCCCAGCCTCTGCTTCAAACTCCAAAAGCACGCACAGGGGTCATGACACTGCGACAGCGAATGTGGAATTGTATTGCAGTTCCAAGTGTCGTGATTGTGGGAATTGCAGCTTGCGCAGCCTTCCATGAGGAGACCGCCACTATGATTCAACAGCTTGAGCTTATGAGCACACAGGCTCATGATCAGGAGGCGGAAGACGACCAGATGGAAAGCAACAGTGTGCATTTTCGGTTGCAATGGGACGACAGCGCAAATGCCATCCTCTCGGGCAAGAAAGTTAACGTGCACCGATTTGTTGCTGGCGGGCGTGCCTGGAAAGTTGTCATTTGGCTGCGCGATGGTGGCGAAGTTGGCTTCTATGTTACACGTCAGGGACACCGCGCCCAAATGCCATTCACAATTGAGATCAAAAAATGTTTCGAATCGACCGCTCTGGAAGTTTTGGCAAAAGAGAGCTTCGGTGACTGGGGAAGTATTGCAGTTGACGGCAAAGGGCCTGTCATCCCGCTTGCCATGCTTCGAGATGTGGAAGCTCTTGACATCACCATCACAAGAGATGGCCCGCTGAGACGTGCAAAACTTCCTTGGCTTGACGCAGAATGACTCGGGCGGAGAGATTAGGCATGTAGTTTGGGGCTCACAGGATTTGCCACGCTGTGGTACGGCACTTATGCATATCTTGGATTCAGCTGGCTACTGCATGGAATTTGCCATGCTGTGGTACGGCACTTTTGCAACTCGCCGTTCCTTGCACGTTTTGCTGCAGATGCACAAGTGAAAACTGTGTACGTGCAGCTGTTTCAGCACATTCTTGTAGAGAGTGTGCAGATATGCACGGGGTATCAGCTGTCATCTGCATTTGTGATGTATGGCCTGAACGTTGGACGTCCATAAATGACCGTCTTGCAAATCTTACTCGCACTGTTGAGCCTAGGACATGAAGCCCAAACCCGGAATTCATGGCACTGTTTTCGTACAACCTTCGTACTACATGAATTATGGGCAGTAAGTCCCAAGAAATTGCTTTCCAATCCTCCGCAGCCTTGTGTAGTACAGGCACCGCTCAACATCATGGTTGCACCCAGAGCATAGGTTAAACAGGCTAAACGTATTTCAGCATGTCTTCAGATAGGGTTCAGATACTTAACGACGAGTTGGCCTCCACTTCACAATTTCGTGTCAACATTATCTGGTTCAGGCTGTTTAGGGTTAAGGGTTTAGGGTTTGCGGTTTAGGGGTTTAGGGTTTAGGTTGAAACCCGAGCCTGGGGGGCCTCCAGCAACTTGCGGTGCCTTTGGCCGTGGGCTGAGGGGTTCCTAGGATCCAAATCATGTGCCCGTTCTATGGAGCCCTCATCGGGCATCCTTACATAGACCATATACCCAACAAGGGCCCGTACTTCAAACCCAAGCCCAACAAGGACGAAGAGGCTAGGTGGCCCATAACTGCTTCGAACTGTGGTAGGGGCACCCATGATAACCCAACATTTTTTAGAAACCAGAACCCAGAAACGCTTACCCATACAAAACTGCTGCAACCTCCACCGAAAAAGGACGGCAATCAGACGTGCCCTTCGCCATGCCCCGCGTGACGAATAAGGTGGGCCTGGGGGGGGTACCGACAGGCCTGAGGTTAAGGGTTTAGCTAGAAAGCTTAGTTGCCCAGAATAATGGGCTTGGGTTTTAGGGTTTACGATCATAATTGGCTATTTTACCCCAAAGTACTAGGAAAGTAGGGGAAAGTTGCTTGTAATTATGGGCTACTGGCTTTCCATGTAGGATTTAGTGAAAAGCCCTCCCCCTGATAGTTACGGTTTTATCATGTAGGATTCGGAGAGCATCCTCTACATAAGCCCAGAATAACCCGATAGGACTTTGGATAACCCTTATATAAATCCTCACTTGGTTCTAGGAGATCTAATTATAGATCCCATAGGATATCTGGGCTATACCAATCCCCTTCCCTGCTACTACCCCCACTACTCAGTATACAATGGAATTGTATTGGGGGTTACGGACAAAATCCTGCATGACAAAAATATGCTCTACTAGTAGGGTTTATGGGCTTAGTGTTTATGGAAGGTTGTGGTGTATAACGTGACGCCATCATGCCAAGACGACTGCCCATGTAAAATTGCTGTATGGGATTCCATGTGAGTCTGGCGGAGGATGCACTTGTCAGGATTTGGTGTTTTGAAACCGAGCATTGAGGGCTGATGATACAGCAGGTCTACAGCATGAACCTTAACAAGGGAATTTGAAGAAGAGGATGTCGAGAGTTACCGGAAAATGTTAAGGAGTGGGTTTAAGCTTCGATCTGCAAATTCAGAGGGCTTGTGTCGGCATGAGAGTATTCCTACTTAGGGCAGATACTTCAACTTCAGGATTCGGCTTTAAAGGTTGAGAGTTTAGGGTTGAGGGTTTAGGGCTTTGGGTGTAAGGGTTTGAGCTTTTGAGGGTTTAGGGTGTCCAAGGCTCACACAACTGGGTCAGCGCTTGGGAGATTTCGATTAGGTAGCCTTGTTCCTCCTTAAAGGGGCTTCTGCTTCCTCACCCTATGACTTCTGATAACCCAGGCAACCCCCATTCTTAATTCAATTCCTAAGTCCCCATGACCCTCCAAACAACCCTCCAGAAGCCAACTTGGTTTCTGAGCCTGCTTAGGGATTCCGCATAGGTATCTCAACCAACCTATGGTATCTCATTCCTGGTTTGGGGTTTAGCTTTTTAATTCTACGCCTTGAACCCCAAACCCTAAACCCCTAAACCCTAAACCCTAAACCCTAAACCCCTAAACCCTACACCCTAAACCCGAAACCGTAAACCACGTTTATTGGGGTTTAGGATTCCGGGCCTCTCGGGCTACCCAAAGCGACCATGGAAACTCGACCAGGCCTTTCAAGGGGACGTGTTGGGTTTAGGGTTTAGGGTTTAGGATTTATCTGGATTTTCTGTAAATCGCACTTTCCTCTTCCGAGGGGGTACGTCATAATAGGAGTACACTATTTGGTGGTCAATATTAGGGTTTCCTGTTTCGGGAACCCTCAATATGTCTATTCCAAACCCTGCCTGGACCGTCAGGGGACCTAGTACGTATACTTGTAACCCGTATACGGCTTGTAAGAGTTTGAGTTATCCGCAGCATTAACAAACTTAACACATCACCCCAAGCCCTAAACCCTGCACAGAAAGCTTAGTTACCCCAAGTAATGGTGTACTTTCAGCCAAAGCAGTAGGAAATTGGGGGAAAGTAGATTATAATTATGGGCTACTGGCTTTCTAGGTAAAGCCTAAGCCCTAAACCTTAAAGTTACAGCCTAAAGCTGAAAGCCTAACCTAGTCAGCCTGACAATCCAAATAGTCCGTTTCTTGCAGGACCTCGAAGCTTGGGCTAATGGATCTGCAGTGCGAGGTCACGTCTACACGAGGCGGTTGAGGGTTTAGGGTTTAAGGTTACATTCTCAAAAAGGGCATTCCCTAATTACTGCCCCCCCAGTAAACTACCCCGATGTTTTGGTGCAACATGTATTTCTAGGGTGTACAGGGGTCGACTGTCAGGTTTTAGGTGCTGGGGACTACACATAGGGTTCTGGGCTTTAGGGATTACATGTAGGACTTACTTACGTACTTACGTTTTAGGGTTTTGGGATCTCGAGGTCATGTTGAACGCGGGTGTTTAACGTGAATGTTACAGCGGATTGCGGAAGCCTAAACCCTAAGCCGTTCTCATGGGTTCAACTAGTACCCCCCTCTATACTACCCCCCCTAGGTTCCCCCCTGAATTCACCTGAACTAGGCTAAACTACCCTTACTAACCGTAATTAAGGGGGGAACCTAGGGGGGGTAGTATAGAGTGGGGTACTGGTTGAACCCATGAATACCACGGTCTAGGGATGTCCGGAGAGTGCTTTGTATTGTTGGCTACACAAAGCCGGGGAACAGATGCCATTGCTTTTTGTGAGGGTTCCGAGGCAGAGATTCAGGTTTGGGAGTTTCCTAGAAAACGTTGTAGCCCATAATGATGGGCTATGTTAGCCCAAAGTAGTAGGAATACTGGCTTTCTAGGTTAGGGTTTGGGGGGATCAGGTTTGAGGGTTGAGGGTTCAGGGTTGTTGATACTAAGGACCCTGCATGAGATAAGCAAAGTTCAATACTGTAACTCCCAAGGTCTAACGTGCTTAGGGTCATGCAAGATTGTGGTTCTCAAGCGTGCCTTCAGGTTCAGCCCCGGTGCATTTGAAATCCCTTCAAGGTGTAAGCCATCATTGGGGACAATTGGGGCCAGTAGATCATTTAGGTAGGCTCAGGAGACCGGAAAGCCTCAGATAGTTTCCTTTCACGACCATTTCTTCCTTCCCCATTCGTTGTGCGCTACTTCCAGCGCCCAGCTAGTCAACATGGCAGACCAGCGTAGCA
>CAJNIZ010000878.1:0-30647 GCA_905231905.1 Symbiodinium pilosum
CCAAAAGTGACGACATTTCTGCGTTTCGCGACGATTTTCGTCTCTCCGGCATGTCCGACCCTCCGCCGACGCTTGCGGACGCTAGCGGACTTGCGAATGCTTGCGAACCCAAACGCAACGACCTCGCGTCGCCTCCTGGACCCCTGGACCCCAACCTTAAAACGGGAACCCTTCTGCTACGCATTCGGGAATATGCTCTTCCTTCAGGGTCCATGTGGCTATGTGGTATGTGAATGCGCAATGACGTACCAATATGGGAACCTCTTCGGGCCCCTCGGGTCTCTAGTATATACTATATACCCTATACAAACATGGACCCTGAGGTCTTAGGATCTGGAAGGTCCCGTGATGGCACCTTGCCCCCTCAAGTTGCTTTGGAACACCCTCTACCCCTTAAATGCCTAAACCTCAAAGCTTTAGGCCTAGACTCTAAACTCTAAACCCTGAACCTTAAACCCCAGACCTTACTCCCTTCACACTCTGACCCCCGAACCGCAAACTCAAAAGCCTCCAACCTTAAACCCACAGCAAACCCTCAATTCAGCCCTAGTGCCGGAAGAAGCAGGCCCGACATCTTGGCTGTTCCGGTAACTCCGAATCTCCTCGTGCCCCCAAAACTGTCAGTCTCGGGGTTTGAATGTCAAGGGGCTTTTTTTTTTAACCCCTGGGACTCTTTTACGTCTGCACCTAAATGTCACGGGGTTTAGGTCTGAGGGTTTAGGATTTAGAGGATTCGAGGTTGACGACTTAGAGTTGGCGTTGGCAATGGTGGCCGAGGCAAGACTGCTTTGAAAGGGCCAGCTAACAATGAATTACTGGGAGTTCTGGAATTACCAGTCAACTCAAACAGTTAGCGAAATAATCTCAATTGATGCATTCAAGTATTCATCAACGTGATTGACGAACTGACTTAAATGATTGGTATTAATTGGTTGCTGTTTCCCATGGAGTTTGAAAGGATGACAAAGGCAGCCCTCTCTAATTCTTTCAATAAATGATCGGGGCGGGGGTCGTTTAGGAGGGTAGCGATTAGCGATTAGCTTTGGTTTGCCCAACAATACTGGCACCCAACAACAATAATCAAGGCTTCTAGGCTCATATCGTCAAGGCTGTACCCAAACCGCTTCCTCAATATCATCTTGTTTTGGCCCCGCATCTTCCCGGAAGCACAGAAACCTTGCAGCCGAGGATCATCAAAATACTCTGGCATGCGTAGCATGTCGTCCATCCTGACGTGACACAAGAGCTACGTACTTCCTGCATGGATTGAGAGAGCCTAAGAAGTCAAAGCCTATCGAGTATGCTTGGAAGCAGTCACACCCTTTTAAAAGTTGCCACATCAAGGATACGGAGAGAACATGCAGTGAAGAGATAGCGTCGCACGGTCGCCCAGTTAGGATATCACCAGATCAAAATGAAGCATCGAAAAAACACGGCTGATCTCAGACATCCCTATGATGATTAGGCAACCCCCCCCCTTTGACACCCAGCTGGATCCGCGAAGCCATATGGCTTGGGTCTTGCCTGAACTCATCAACAGTCTACAATAGCGGTCTAATTAAGAGCTCCGTATAATTAGATATTATACATATTATTCAGCTTTTGATAAGTGGGGGCAGTACCCAACCTTTGGCCCATTTTTTCAAAGTCCTGAAATGCATCCTGGTACAAGGCTTGTCTAGGCAAAGCTGGGGTGTACACACAACAGTTGGCCGTGGCCTGAAAGTTCCCGATATCATCGTGAGATCTGCTGGAGTTAGGCCGTAACATAGCGAGACAAAGAATCTAAAGCCATAATGTTGCTACTTCTTTACGCCCCTATACTAGTCAGTCCTCCCATGAAGCCTATACTGTGACCTCGGAGCCAATTCATGCGGAACTTCCACAAAATTGGTACCCCCCCTTTAAGGGTTGCCTGTACGTAGCCACAAAGATTCTAATATGTTGGGACTTATTTTCAGCCCCATCTTCCATGTGAATTACCGTGCCCGTAAATCCTCATGTTCTGACATCCTGCCATGCCAGTCAGCCCTCCCGTGAGGTCGCCGCAGGTTAGTCAACCATCTATCCCTTAGCTCTCTCGTCAGGTATACGTTGACGCTCTAAACTCCGAACCCTAAACAGTTCTTAGAGTGGATACTCTGAGCCTGACGGAGGCCTTATCCTCCACCATACAAATTTAGCATCCCCAATCTCTTTTGAAATGGGGTTCAAGTGCTACTGCATGTTTGTTTGGAGGAGGGTACCCAATAAGCTGGCTATGCCCTTGATAAACCCCAAGCCCTTAAAAGCAAACAGGAGGCCCTTAACTAGAATCAGCTCCTAGAACGTAATCCTATAAGCCCTATATGAGCTCTGGACTAAATTTGTAGTATATCCCTTAATGGGTCCCCCCAAAACCCTTTTTTGTCCGCTATAGGTCCCCCCCAACCTAAATGTCGTCCGTAGCTCATATAATCCCTACAATCCCTATAATTTCCATGTTCTTTTCCATTAATTCCCCCTACAAGAACCTGAAGAACGGCCTGTGGAAGACGCCTCGCAGGGCGGTTAGGACGTCGCGTGACTGCCTTGCTTGGAATTGGAGAGTCGGAGGTTTTAGCGTTGTAGGGCTTCAGAGATCTAGGTTTTTGGCCTTTAGGGGTTCAGGGCTTAAGGGGCTGAGGATTTAGTGTTTCAGGGGTTGAAGGCTTAACGAATTTGGGGTTTTGGGTCAGCGTTGAGGGCTTTTAGGATGATGAGGGTTAGGGCTTTCGGTTTGAAGTCTTGGGATGTAAATGTTAGGGCCGAGAGTTGATAAACGGAGCTTGAGGCGTTTCGCATCTCTGTCCTTGGGCTTGTGATCTACAGGTTGACCACATACACAAAAATCTTCACATACATCCCCAACACCAGTATAGCCTTCACCTTGAGGAAAAGGCTCAGAAGCGTCCTTCAAAGACGAGACTTTACACACCCAGGTCAAAAACTGTCTTGTCAGGGTTAGGGCTTTGGGTTACAGGCTTATGTTGTCTTAGGGTTTTAGGTAAGCTTTTCTCACGTAACTGAGCCTCTGCCACCCCCACAATTGGTACAGCCCAGATCCTACTACAAGCTAAACACAAAACCCCGACCCTTCATCCCTCGAATCCCCCCATAATCCACGCACAACCACCCCCAAAAGGTGACAAATAGGCCCCTAAAACCCCCACCCGCTGATAGTGACCACCAGGGGGGAATGGTAACTATGATTCAGATCCCCATATATCATTGCTATTATACCCTTCTTAGCGGGCGGGCTCACTACACCCTGAGCCCTAAACCACTGAAAACCTGAAACTTGGCGACAGACATGGCAAGATTGAGGAACTCTGCTGGCATGTGTTGCTCGCAAAAGCTGGCCACCTGCACATGTAGTTTTTGGGCGTAGTATATTTTGTCCCTGAACCCTAAACCCAAAAACCATGACAAACTCCAAAACAAGGAACTGCATAGGAGCCCTTGGGTCCATCAAAACTATCTTTTCACTTGTGTGCTCAAGGTAGGTCATGCGTGTGGAATTAGAGCGCCAGGGTTGGGATTGACTATTTGGGCTCCCCGCTTCGTTTTTTGCATCTTTACCCGCCCAACTTGAATGACTGCCTAGGGTCCGACAACAGTAGAATCTGAATGGGGCCTTAGAGGCCATGCGTCTGGTAGCTATTTTGAAGGCATGGTATAAGATGTAGATGGTTGCATAAGCAGTGCGATGTTTCGTAATCCTTGGAACCACTAGGAACATGGCCCATATCCCTGAAAGCCAAGCCTCAAACACAGAAGTCAAAAAATTATCCGTCAAATCTTTAGTGTCGTCCTCTTCAAGGTCCTCTTTTTTGGCTAGCTGGTCCACACGTACCATGGCTTGTAACTCAAACCAAACGAACGAATATGGAAACTCCCACAAAGGCCAAACAAACACCAAGTCAGAGGGTTTCCTGTTGGTTAGAAAAAGGGTACAGTCCCCCCTAAGTAGATGGAATATGGCTTTGGGTATATTAGAATAAGATCCCCATATATCCGATATTCGATCTACGTAAGGGGGACTAGAACCCTAAACCCTAAACCCATAATATTACTTTCCATTTTCGTTTCCATTAATTCTAGACCTACCTAAGGGGGACTATCCATCTCCGACAAAAACAAACCCAAGCCCCGAGCCCTACACCATCCGAGGTCTGAAGACCTACATTCACAGCACTCCATCTCCTAATTACGCTACAAGAATTACTGTGGTTTTAGGTAGGGAAAAAGGGAATATGTAATGTACGTAAGGTTTAGGGTTTAGGTTTTTGGGGGTTTAGGTTTTTTAGGGTTTAGGGCTTGGGTTTAGGGTAGGGAATGATTATGTTGGGCTTAGGGTAGGGGATAAGGGAATATAATATATAGGGATTATATAGGGATCATGCTCCATTATTCCCTGCTAACCAACCAGTTAGAAGAACCTCTCAACCGACTGAAGCCAGAAGATGGAACCTCTAGTCGCATATGTAATATGTATCAACCTCCATTTGCTCAAATTTTGTAACCACCTGAACCTTATTCTAGGCCTAAGCCGGTTTTGCAGTAAGCCCAGAAAAGTGAAGCTCCTAACACACAGAGGCCTCTTTACCGCCATGGCCATCAAAGACGGCATACCTTGATGAAAGGCAGGGGCTAACTTTCCGGGTCCTGGGTCTATGCTCAAGAAACTGAGCTTTTGAATGCGAGTTGAGATCAACAGGCTGGGGTTTGAGGCTTCACTGGCTTCCCCCTGAAAAAACAGCTGATGACGCCGGTGAGTTAAAGCAAAACAAATGAAAGTCATCAAGGCCCGCAAGCCTAGATAAGTAAGAGACCAGCATAACGTCTTCATGCCCGCAACAGCTTCTGCACTGTAGCGAAATGAACGTGCAGTTTATGTACACGGCCTGACCGTGAACGAAATGTGAACCTCAAGTAGGTAGCAAGCACGAACAATGCTGGGACAGTTTTATTTCTTCCATGGCAAAGAACACAATAAGCCCTAGCCTTTGAGTATGGCTCTCACCAACACTGCCATCATCAAGATCTGAACCGCACCTGGACCCGGAAACAGGAGCCACAGCGTCCTGGACTAACTCGGACAAACGCGCTACTCAAGTCGTTCCAACCACCGAGTGTCACAGACTCGAGACAAGCAATCTATCGTTCTTACGCCTTTTCAAAGCCCATGTTGGCGCTACATGGATATAATGACCACAAGGCGCACATTCTCATTGTGTATGACGTTTACACTACCGTTTCACAAATACCAAACCCAAAGCTCTGCACCCTAAGCTCCGTTTTAGAGTTTAGGGGTAAACCACAATTTGGTCGTTTCCTCAGATAGGGGGACCCCAATATAGACCCCCAAATATTATAACCCTTATTCAAGTGGGAACCCCCAAAAAGGGGTAAACCCTGAACCCTAAACCCCTAAACCCTAAAACCTTAAAGCCCTTTTTGCATCTGGACTCCCTAAAGCTCTAAACCCCTAAAACCCTAAAACCCTAAACCCTACGGGTACACCTCACTTTTGGGTCGAGGTGCATCCCAACACCTGCCAGGGGCCCTCCAAGGTCAGGCAGAGTGATATGGGCATCCTCCAGGCTGTAAGAGTTTAGGGCTTAAAGGGTTTAGGGTTTAGAAATTGAAGGGTTTAGGGTTTAGGGCTTAAAGGGTTTAGGGTTTAGGGCTTAAAGGGTTTAGGATTAAAGGTTCAGAGTTTAGGGCTTAAAGGGTTTAGGGTGTATAGGGAAAAAGGTTTAAGGTTTATAGGGCTTGAAAGGTTCAGGGTTTATGGGGCTTGAAGGGTTTAGGGTCTAGGGCTTAAAGGGTTTAGGGTTTAGGATTGAGGGTTCAGAGTTTAGTGCTTAAAGGGTTTAGGGCTGAAAAGGTTTAGGGTTTTGGGCTTAAAGGGTTTAGGGCTTAAAGGGTCAGATTTGGGGCTTTAAAGGGTTTAGGATTAAGGGTTCAGAGTTTAGGGTTTAGGGCTTCAAGGCTTTAGGGTTTAGGATGAAGGGTTCATAGTTTAGGGCTTAAAGTGTTTAGGGTGTATAGGGAGAAAAAGGTTTAAGGTTTTTAGGGCTTAAAGGGTTGAGGGTTTATGGGGCTTAAACGGTTTAGGGCTGAAAGGGTTTAGGATTTAGGGCTTAAAGGGCTTAGGGTTTATAGTGTTAAGGGTTTCGGATTAGGGGTTTAGGGTTTGTAGGGTTAAGGGTTTAGGGCCCGTAGGGTTAAGGCCTCTAGGTTGATAGGGCGTAGGGTTTAGAGGGTTATGGCGCTTACAGGGTTTAGAGTTGTGGGAAGGTAACCGGCTCCACATGAAAAAAATAGTCATAAAGGAATAGTATTCCGACTAGAAATCATGGCAATTATTGTAATAGCAATCGCAGCAATAATAATCAACGATAGAAGTAGTACGAATAGTACTAATAATAGCAAAAGAAGTCGTAGCAATAGTAAAAGTGACGGAAATAAGTACGAATCGGAATAGCATTGGGACCTTTGAGGTAATTCTAAATTCATATTCCTAATCGGGATATCGCGCAATTAGGAAATCTTCTCCATGAAGCGGATTCAAGGCCGCCGGTCTCAGTTATGCAGCAGAATACAAAAGAGGAGTATTGTCTCTTTAACGCCTTTAGAAAATTACCCCAAGGATCTATGCCGATCGTGTAAAGAATTAGGTCTATGCTGTTTTGCACTTGGGAAGTCTACATCTGCCTTTTCAGCTCTCCTGTAAGGTTTTGACGTAAGTTAATACTGCTACTATCACTATCACTATCATGATCATTATTGCTATTATCATTACAATTACTATCACTATTGCTACTGCTATTATTCTGACTCTGATTGTTACTACTATTCCTATTCTTAAAGGAAGGAAGGCAGGAGCTCACGCCCCTTGCTTGCGCTCCATGAACAATGCTACTCCTCTCCTCTAATATCACCCCCCAATCCCCCAATATTAAATACACCTGCTGGTACCACTGGTGCGCTTGTGGGACACACTCCAGGGTCTAGGGTTTAGGGTTAGGGTACTCTGCAGGGCACAAATCTTGCAATGCAGTGACTGTTGGGAGCTGTAGACTGGCCCTTGTCGGCAAATGCTATAAGCCTACTAAGAAAACAGAGTATTGCTGGTCTTCTTCTGACTCCGACAGCCGCCCTCCAAAACCTTTGGGAAGAGTAGCGCTGCGCATGAAATTCCTCAAGATGTCAAACGCAAGCTGTTTGCGCGAGAGTCGCGCTACTCTTCATTGCAAACCTCTGCCTGCATGATAAGCTTTTTCTGCGGCATGCGATCAAAGCAGAAACGCTCAAACCTGAAAGAAAGCTGGAAGCGCGACACACTTTCTCAGAAGCTTTGAAGAGCGCATTGTGCTTTCATTCCTGTGCGCGTTGTGCAAGAAATCGCTTTACAGTCCCCAGTGCTTTGGCTCCTTTTTGCAGCCGGTCATTCATGGAGTTTACCTGCCTCCGGCAACAAAGAACATAAGACTGCAGAACATCAGAAGCCTCTCTCTACTTATCATGGCACGCATGATAGCTACAGCTATCCGCTTTGGGGGCTGTCAGCGTGGAAACCCAGCGTATCACAAACCCTAAGCCCTAAACCCACCAGGGCTTCTGGCCTCCATGGACGTTCGCCAGCCTTGGGTGGGAACCCTGAAGGCCTTGAATTGTTAAACTCCTGTTCCACAAAACTCTACATCCTACAACCCCACATTAGAGCCTCAAAGGCCAAAAGCTGCGCGAACTCCCCTCTACTAACACTGTCAAGAGTATCTACAAATATTATGAAGTTAAGGCTCCCCTCAAATGCAGAAGTATCCACATGGAAATATCTATCACAGATCGTATGACAGCAAGGCGCCCCTTAGATACAGTGTATGTCCATACACTGGACAGATTGATCGTTAGGAGGGATTGGGAGGGGAAGGGGTTAGTGCTGGAAATGGCGATGCTGATGAACACATTTCCGCGACATCATCCCTAGAACCCAATAATTCATTCTGCATTCACCACCAACTAGATAAGCAGAAGCTCGATGGGATTAAAACATCAGTCATGGCGCACGAACTAACCCGATGCTTCTGGGGGCCGCAGCTTGTTAGGTCCTGGTTCTTTCTGCTGGCCTACACTGCATATCTCCATAGAAAAAGCTGCATCCTACCATGAAGGCGGAACAGACACACCAGACCAAATCTACCAGCATCAGCAAAGCATCCCAACTCTGATGATGAGGCTCCAAGAACACTATTTGAAAAGTCGTCCAAATTTGTGCAACCGCCTAACATCCCTTGAAGATTCCTGGAATCTTAAGGCCCATCAGGCAGAGACCAAGGAATTTGAGAGAACCCCCATCATTATGAACCTGGAAGCTAAATCTGTAAGCTTCAAACACAAAAACCCCAAAACCTCGGCCCCAAATCCCAAGCCCTGAGCCCAAAACCCTCAAGCTCAAACCACACACATGACAAGACACCTTGCATCCCAGTGCTGCCCCAGGAAAGCCCGGGCCCAACCCCGAGGACAGTGTCCTTGTCTTTCCTGAGACAGGGTTTGGGGTCCATCTAGGGTTTAGTTTGGGTCAATAGGGTTTAGGGTTCATAGGGTTTCGGCTCTATAGGGGTCTATAGGGTTTAGGGTTCATAGGGCTTAGGGTTAATAGGTTTAGGGTTTAGGGATTCGGCAGGTTCCAGACATAGGGGGACCCATTACAGACCCCAATATCCTATAATCCTTCCCATGCCCCGCCCCCCAAAAGGGTACCCTTGATTTTAACTCACCTCTAGTGTCTAAGGCCAAAAGGATTCAGGGATTGGGGTTTAGGTACATGTTCCATGAAGGGCTGCTATTTCTGCTGTGCGGGTAGGTATCTTGATTCCAGAATCCGTTCGCAACTCATTGATGCTTGTACAATCTGGCTTCTTTCGACATTTTGAAAACTCGAAATAAGGCCAGCTTAAGACTCCTGCCTATACAATCAGGTATGTAGGACAAGGTTGGGTGATGCCTGGTCATATTTTGCCTGGGAGACAGCTACAGAGATCCGAACGGTTTCCAGAAGTACGGCGACCCCAAATAGACCCCAATTTCTATGATCCTCATTTTTGGGCCTCCCAAAAACGTGCCCGTAATTTTTGACAACCTGCATCTATCAAGAGCAAGGCGTGGGTTTCAGGTGTTGGGCCATTTAGGCTCCAGGTTCTGTCAGACACAGGGTCAGCCCCTCAAAATCCCTCAAATCAAGGGTTCCATCTATGAAACTTCCAAGGTAGCCAGCTGCACACTTGAACAGGATACCCAGTCACGGTGCGCAGTTGTCAGGACACCTAAAGGTTTCAAGGCGGCTTGCTACGCCTCAAACATGTGGGAACCCCATACCATTCTTTTAAAAGGGCCTTCAGGAGTTCGTGTGATGCAGATAGGGCTTCACCCACCTAATTGAGGAACGCTCAAGTCATAAGCCCTTGTTGGTGCCATCTTCTCAGTCGTAAGGTTCTTGCCTGAGTCAAAGCAGCATTCCCTCAAAAATGTCAGACGGCTTGCAGTGAGGCAGCATGCGCGTGCACAGTCAATGCCAGCCCAAACTCGCAGAGCCCTAAACTGTAATCTCCCTAGACCTTTACAAACCATGCTTTCCCATCGTTCTCTTAGGGTCATACAATGACAAAGAACATCCCACAGAAATAGGAGTGAGCCTTGGTACCGCCCGAGCCAGTAGCCGTCTAAAATTGGGGGGAAACATTGAGGGCTACATGTAACTCTTTTTTTTTGCAGATTCCTACTACGCCTGGGTGGGGGGAATACCTAGGTGAACCCTTGGTCTCTTCCAGGCCAAGTTACTTTGGCTCCGAAAGGTAATTTCCCATTCCTGGGACATCTGCTAGGGCTTGGGACTGTAGAATTGATAGGTTTCAGGCTTAGGGGCTTCGGTTTGGAGATCTTTGCTTGGGATTGTAGGTCCGATGGTTTAGGGCTTGGGGGTTTGTGCTTAGACTTTAACAGCCAGAAAGGAGATTTCAGGTGCGAGCGACCCTAGACCCTAAGTCCTAAACACTGACACTGGCATGTCAACTTTAAGCCAGCAGGCCACCTCTATGAAGGTTCTACACAGCAATCGGCCGTCCATGGTTCCCCCTATATGGAGTGCCCCCAAACCTTTCCGTGAGCAGCGACCCAACGTGTCAAAGGGGTTGTTTGGGGGTCAGGGTGTAGGTAGTCAGAATAAGACAGGGCTCAAAGTGTTCATGAGGTTGCAACTTTGGATTCCGGGCCAAGGGACGAGAAGCATTGCATCTGTGAGATGTGCTTTTGAAGAACCCTATCTCCCTTCGGAAGCTTTACCTCACCCCTCATCATACAGATCACAACAGTCTTCGAAGATCCCTGTACAAAGCTCAAAACAAACAGGAGTACGGATATGGAGGCTCTTGTCTGCTTGCTTAGGTACTTGATGGGAAGCTAGCTCTAAAATTGCTGATTGCTGGTGTGTTCGGATTTGAAATCAGAAGTATCTCCACCAATGCCCCAGAAAGTTTGTGGCAGCAAGCCGAACATTACACCCTGAACCTCAGGAAACGTCGCTACATTTCAGCTTCTGTAGTTCGGAAATTCTGTGTCTCTCTGAGTGAGACTTCCATGGTTACTAAGGTTCCTGTAACTGACCTCCAATTGGGACATGTTGTGGCTCTCCGCTAAAGCTCTCATGGTCCTTCTAGTGTGCCCGCTAGCATTCTCCCTGCTTGTAAACACCCAGTAAGTGGGTCAGTTCGTGACCCCATGACTCAAGGAATGGCTGCTCACAGTCCCAAACCGCCCTCTTGAGTTCAGCAAATCAAGGTCCCCCCCCAAAAAGAAAACAAAGAGCGCTCAAACGTGATGTCAAAAAAAGTGACGCCACCTTCCTCACCAGGGGTCTTGTCTGGGTGCCGCAGCGAGCCGGAAAGTAACGAAGCCTTGGTCGACTGAAACAGGGCTAGCTTCGTTTTCTGGTCTGATCTTATGCCACAAATTAAACAGGTAAGGGTTTCGGATCCATAGCTTCTGGTTGAGGTCGGGGTCAAAGCCACACAAACCGTTTGGGTGCAAAGAAAATGTTGAGGAAATGGCAGTCTCGCCAGAAGCCGTTTTCCTTCACGAGCTACATGAAGCAACACCATCACCAGAGTCCATTACCAGTAAACGTACTGGCAGGTGCCCCTACACCCTCCAACAGGCTCATGCTTCTCTCTTCATGACCCTTTTCAAGCAAAACAGAACGTCTAGTGCAAATTTAACATGAACCCCAAACCCAAGAAACCTGAACCGCCCCGATTTAGCAAGGTCCTAGCCTGTCCCTTTGGCCTTGACAGACCTTAATGTACACAAGTAGCAGAGCTTACTCGATGCATAACCATGATTGGTAGTTCTAACCGCCCTTTTAATAGTGTCAAAGTTCGCCTGGACCCTGAGCTACAAGGCCCTTCCGGCCATGTTCACAGTTGGAGGTCAGGGGAGACTTACTGAGTATACCTCGAACCCGTATATAAGCCATGACATGACTTCATTTATCCAAAACTATTTACCTACGTACTTAGTCCTCCTGACCCTGATGCTATTCGTGATGCCGTTACCAACTTGATCTGCAATGACTGCTGGAAAAAATCAATGAAGCTATTCCCATCACGGAAGCATGCAACTAAAGCCTGGAATACCTTTCAGCAACCCCCCCACCCCCAGCAAAAACATCTCTGCGGCCAAGGAGACAACTTTTACAAGAACGTTACAGCCGGCCCATGGAGAGAGGCTGTCGGGTATTAGTAAAAGCTTACCCGAGATGAGGCCACTGCAAAAAAAGTGACTACAGAAGTGGTAGGCTGCGTAAGGGTTCACTGTATTTAGGCTAGGCATCTGGACGGGTCTGTAAGCCTATGAACCCCTTGCGGCCACGAGGTCCATCAATTGGCGGGGTATGCAGTGTAACATATCTGGGGCAAGGCACTAGTCGTTCTTATGTGAATTCTCCTACAACATCAGTTACCTCGACTAACTGGTGAAAGCTTGCTTGAAGATTTGTTTGCAACTCAATTTGTTCTCCTCACTAAACCCGCGCCACCACGTGGGGTTCTTAAGCCGGACAGTGGGCAAGCGGCATAGACAATTCACACATGCAGCCACACAACTGATTTGATCCCCAGACAGTAGACCTGAATCCCATAAACGGTAGTCTGCATTGATCTCGGCACTTGAGTATGGAGAGGGGAGCTCAGCTCCACACCCACTCCAGATGTAGCAGCTAAGAGCTTCAAACCATCGAGCACTCCTGCTCTGCACCATTAACCCTTGAACCCTGAAGCTGTGCAATCAATTAAGTGCGTTACTCTGCAGGCTTCAAAACACTGCTCCGGGCTCTAAGTTGGGTACTGCCCCAACCCATTACCAGACTTCATTAAGGGTCTGACGAAAAGCTTTATACTACGCAGCCGTTAGTCAACGGGGCAGTACCCAAGTAGTAATTCAGCACGGCGCACTGATAACAGACTGACTATAAGGGATGCCCATGTTAATTCTCACCCGCATGGATTCCTACTAGTTACCATCTCCCATGGCAGCCAGCCAGCAAAGTTGAAACGAGCTCAGCAATGCCTCCCCAACCGAAGCCTTAGAGTTGCTGTTAGCATTTCCAAACACCACAAATCCACAAACTTCCGCCCTTGAAGCGCCCAGGACCTCGCGCTCCCCTCTCCCTAGACCCAAACTGCTGCACTCCTACAAAGAGATCAGCCACAACCTGACACTCTCATCCCCCCAAACACGTGCCCTGACAAATGTAGCCGTTGCTATCGTACTCCCAGAAGGGTTCTAATGGGAAAATTCAGTTACCCGAAGTTATGGTCTACTGGCCCCAAACCCTATACAGACCCTTATATCTACCTGATAGAACCCCTATAGAACCCCTTTAAAGGAACGCGTTCAAGGCAAACCTGTCAACTCGAGTCATCCGGCGCTGGGCCCTGCACCTCGGATTCCTGAGCACCCACGCCTGCAAATCACAGGGTTTAGGGTGTAGGGTAATAGAGTTTAGGGCTTAAGGCGCTGTAGAAGTTATACAGCCTAATAGCGATTCTGTAGGGGTTGTATGATAGTATGTGGGGATATGGAGGGGTTTATGAGATATTGTCAAATAATGGATAGTCAAATGAAAAGGAAGAAGTTGGCAATGAACAGGATGTAGGGACTTTTAGGGATTGAGCGTAGAGGCCTAGCTAACCAGAATGGTGTTCTGGGGCGTATGAGCTATAGTCTAAGCTCTTAGTGTCCCCCCTTAATAAGCGCTATCATACTCCCCCTATATAATCCTCTTTAAGGAGTATAGACTTTGGCCCGTATTATACCAGTACGCGCCTTGCAAGGGGAGAACATTGGTCAGTAAACAGGCTGTGGCATTGCATTTTGACTGAGAGGTTTAGGGACAAGGGCGCGGGTTTGGCGTGCACGTGAGGTACTGCACCCACCCGCTGAAATTTCTTCCACAGGGGAATGTTGAGGGCTTGAAAGAATGTAAGTCGCTTTATCTAACTGTTCGCTGAGTAGGGGCAGTACCCCAGGTTAAGGGCTAAGTTTTCAAGGCGAGATTGGTCCAGGATTTACGTAGGGTTTCGGGGCGCAGTTTTTCAGTTTAGTTGTGATGAGTCTATGGAACTCCAGATGCAAGGCGTGGTGAGAGTGTATGCATGGCATATGTAGGGCTTAGGCGGGAGCGTTGCGTGCAAATCTTTTGGCGAGTTTAGCTGAAACCCTAACCCTAAGTCCTAAACCCATTCACACACTTCAAAGCCTTGTTGGTCTGGGCTTTCAAGTCTTTGAGAAAAAGGTCAGGGGCTCTTAGTGAGCAGGGTGAAAATTATGCAGTTTAGGAGTTTAGGGTTGAGGCTAATGATGGGGAGAACTGGGGTCACTGGGTAAGTCTACAGTACTTGCTCATTTCCTCTGACCCTCCAAGTCAGTTTCGTTTTCAGGGTTTACAACTGCACTGTTACTGAAAGCGCAAACGCCGGCCATCTCAAATCCGGCCGAATCCTGAACAAATTTCCAGCCACCCTTAACCTTAAGCCCTAAAGACCCTAAATGTTGGTACACTTCTCCTTAGACAGTTGAAGCCAGATTCCGGCCACTTTCACACACTGGCCCTCGTTGCCAGCTTCCCGCCCCCAAAATCAAAACCTTCCTGAGAATGGAACCACCCAGAGCTCTGCTTCGACAAGGTAGTTCTTGGTTCTGCCTGACCCTGTGCCCTAAACCTTAAACCCTAAGCCTTACACCCTATACCCTAAGCCTTAAACCCTAAGCCCTAAGCCTCCTAGACCCTAAACCTTAAACCAAAAACCTTCAACCCTAAACCGCGTGTCTCATCCCATGCCCCAGAGCCCTCCTCTGCGCTCTGAGAAGGGCTCAGGGCTTTGGGGGTATATCATCTCAAGTTCTTGGGCTTTTCATGGGACCTTCTTTTCGACTGCCCAAGATTCTTCTGGTTTGAGGTTTAAGGTTTCAATCAACACGTTGAAGCCTAAAAAATATGCCGCTGACCCTGTAAAACCTTGGCCCTCCCGCTGCTAACCTCTGAGCCCCAAGCTCATGTGAACCCCCAAAACCCAAACTTAGCGTGCCTCCCCCGAGTCGATCCGAAACTGCCTCCGGAGGGCCCAAAGCTTCATCGGCTCTGGCGGGGCTGGCTGTCCCGGTGTCCTGGGGTGTAAGGTTGAAAGATAATGGGCAAGTTGCAGAGATTATATAGGGTTCTACAAGGATACAGGGATTAGAGCTTAGGAAATAAAGGAAATAGAGGTTGGGAGCAACAGGGTTACGGGTTCATTGCTTCGGCCTACCTAACACAACTCGCTTTCTATCCTGTTAAAGACAGACCTATTATTTGACGCATTGTTTTTGTGGTCTCCGCAACTGGACACTCACTATGTACACTCACAAGTATTTCTAAGGAACACTAGGATACACTCACCAAAAAACCATTACACAAAATCCTACCCTAACTAGGGATTCCATCTTAACTTTGGGGGAGGCTGGCAAGCATGGAGAAGGCCAAGAAGATTGCATCAGGCTTACCCTTGGAGGATCCTACCCAAACCTGAAGCCCCAGATAAGTCAAGAGGAGGTCTAGGCCTATTAGACCTGAAGCCACAGGTTGCAAAACCCAAAAAACAATTCAACCCCCCTAAACCAGCAGTATGACTGTCAAGGTGGGGGAAATGTTCTGTGTCCTTTTGTGATGGGGCATCGGGGCTTACAAGCTTGCAGGCTCTCAGTCGGTAGCCCTTATCTCCATAAAGGTCCAAGAACGGGCTCCCATGTTTGTGCTCGCGCCCAATTACTACCTTGGACCCTTCAGGTCAAGGCAGGAAGTTCGAAAATGCTGTAGGCTGGGGTTCAAGTCTAGGAGCTTAGCGAAGTCCCAGTGATTGCCGTCTGCCTGAAGTTCGAAGGTACGACAAGGGATCAGGAAGAAAACATTCCAACCAATGATGACTGAGGTCACTCCTGAGGTCACTGCACGAAGCTTTACCCTACGTCTTCCCGACCCCGCCTGCCCGTGTTCCAGCTTGAAATTGGGGGCTTCCATGGGCTTCCCTTTGAGGATCTGGCATGCGCAGAGACAACATGGAAACCTGAGCCCCCATTGAGGCTGTGTTGAGCAAATTGCAAGTTCTAGATCCCTTCCCAAAGCTTGAACTCTGCAAAGCCCCCCAAATCCCAGAAGCCTGAATTAGATCCGCCATTCTTAAGCCAAAAAATAGCCACTGTACAAGCCAGCCTACTATGGAGTACCACATACCCCTAGAAAGAACCATAATAACCCTCTTTTGACATGTCTCGAATTGCAACTCCGTTTTTTGGAGGAATCCCTAGATGAAGGGCTAGATCGTTCAGGGGAATCTCTAGGCGGAACGACGTAGGGCCAAAACCGTGTTGTAGCCAGGAGATCTCCTGTAGCCACTTATAAATTCCTAGTCCTAATATGGAGAACACTTGTGTTTTCACATGCTACCATCTACAAGGTTCTGTAGGCATATTACGAAACATGAGTGTTCGCTATATTAGGAATTACAAGGTTACAGAGGCGTTTAGACTTCTCTGGAGAGGGGACAGTAAACTCAAGAAATACCCTTCTAACCCTAAACCACTCAAGGCTGGGCTTGGGACGGCTGAACGATTGCACGCGCCTGCCAGCAAGAAGCCAGCTTTTGGGGTTTAGCAACTGGGAATTTAAGGGGAGTAGTATGAGGTAACCCCAACCCTGTACCCTAAATCCATTATACTGGGGAGGGGAGTAGGGGAATCCATCAGGTAGCCTTTTTTTCCGCTGGAAGGGGTATGCCTTTTAGTTTTTCTGTTTTAAAGTTCGGGGCCTTGGGATGCAGGTAGATAATGTCATCTTCTGCTTTGAACCTGTATCTCTATGGTTTAGCACTCTTGCTATGCATAGCATGGTATCAAACTTACGTAAGGCGGGTGGTAGGTTATGATCTGGTCGTATCCTGAGCGTCGTGCTGCCTGGCTGAATACAGAATGAAGGAATGAGCTGCGTAAAGCTATACGAGCCTTGAGGGTGAGTTCCCACTTTCGTTCCCTCTTTTTAGGTTGAGTATCCTGGTAATGCATCCTTGTCGATGTATCATAAACAACTTGGAAGCCTGAATATGCCTCCCCTCATGGACCAGCCGAATCATTGTCAGGGTCAATCTGCAGTTCGACGCAGTGATAACAAAATCTTGACGGTTTCTGTTGGGGCGACCGTAATCCAGGCTTTCTTGGGAAACTATACTGAGCTTGTGTGAAAATCAGCGGTCTAATCTTTCTCATGACCCTCGTCTTCTGGGTTCTCCCATGCTACCACAAGAACTAAGATCAAAGCTGAAACCCTGAACACCGTGATGCAGAATCACTCGTCAAGCGTTGCCCTGGTATTCTGTCAAGGAATCATCACAACCAAAATGCTACTAGAAGTTTTTGCGCTGGGGCCCAGAACTGCGCACGAGCATATGTGCAGCTCCTGATGGCTTCCGTTATACCGTAACCTACGTTAGCTTTCATGAACTTGGCAACCCCAACCCCCAAATTCAACCCCCATGATAGTCACATGATAGTTATAGAAGTGGGTTGGGGTAACCAGAATGCAATTATGCATGCAAGGCTTGTCAAGCAGGAGCCCCCTTCAAAACGCTAGGACACTTCGGACACCGCTTCAAGGAGCAAATTGCGACCTTGCTAGGATTTCCAAGCTTGCTGTCACAGCATCCCCACACGCGCGCGCAGCCTCGTTCAAGTCCATGGTCGGCCTCTTCCCTGCAGTGCCTGAACTATGCACTTCCACTTCTTTCAAAGCAATACTACACACTAGGAATAACAGTAATGGTAATAGTAGTAAAAAATATCAGTAGTGGTAATAGTAACAATACTAGTAGATTGTATGAATACTGCATAATAGTACTAGCAACATTAAGTGTAATAGTAACATTGAGACAACAGCGCGACAGAGGACAGTGTCTTTGTGGGCTTCTCAGATGGGACTCGTCTTGGGCACCTTAGGGATACGTTGCTACTGGCCCTACCCACAAACAGTCATACATAGAATCCTTGCAAAACCCTAGGGATCCAAATAACCCAATGTAGGTATTATTTGTATAAGTGGATCTCTAGTCAAAAGTATAATGTTACTTCTATGATTACTACTGTTACAAAAATCTCGGGGATTGTTTCTAGCGTGGGGGCAATGGCGGCAAGCCAAGGGACATGTAAAGAGGTTCTCACTGCACTCAAAAAGAACGACGTGGGGGTTGTTGTATGAAACTTCGCGTTGGGGCCTGGAAAATCTGGAACGGGACCCTCGTGATGTTGCGGGAATACTGCATATGACTTCTACAAAGTCAGCCAAGGACATGCTGAATCATCATGAGGGCTGCCGAAATTGTGTGAATTTCGAGATTTGGTTTCTGGTATGAAGGCGAAACTGCACTTTCAGAAGAGGGCATGAAACTACTATAATATAGAGTGCTCATGCAAATGCTCTACTCTTGGAGCCTGAATGACTACCGAATTTAAATTTGAGAAGGTACCCTTTACCAAAATTGTACAAGGAATGTGGAAATTCAATTTGAGGAGGTACCCTTTACCAAAATTGTACAAGGAATGTGGGGCCAGAATATTGGTAATTATTCGGGCGTCTACATTATGCAGCCCTGGAATCCAGGGCTCCAGGTTTGTCCTCCGAATGATCGCATCTCAAACCTGAATCAATATCAAACCAACGGGGAATTTTTGAAGGGGAAAAGAATCCTTCCCCCTAATATTAAAGGGCTCCCCCCTAGTGTATATACTCTGAACCGTATAACATATTAGGGAGGTATATCCGTACGACCCGAACATTTGGGAGGTTTCTGAGAGGGTCCTATTGAAATCTAATTTGAAAACTTTCGACAAAATTGAATAAGAACCGATTTAACTCGAATCAAAATCGTAATCAAACCATTAACATCAAAGTAAAAGCCATTGAAATGAATTAAAACCGATTGAAAATCTAAATAAGACAAGTTTACTTAATATCAGTTCACAACCGTAATCAAACCCATAACAACTAGTTAAAATCTAATTATCGATTAAACTCAAGTGAAATTTAAGTGAGATCTAATTACAAAGTCGATGTGAAATCGCAATAAACCCAACTAAAATCGCATTGAGGATTCTATCTAAGTTCCTTTATACAAAACCATTCAAAGACCATCCAAGTCTAGGAAATCGAGGAGATTCCTGATCCTAAAGCTAATTCAGAGGATCAGAGCCGTAATCAACGTCAGTCCTGGCCCATTTACAAGTACTCTTGACGGCGGATTTCAGACTTTGCAATTCTGGGGAACCGGTAGTTTATGTTGCGGGTTTTTTTGGGGGGAAGAGGGAGTATTGGGGAAGAAATATCCCCCCTTTTTGGACTTTTGACTTTGAAGGCGCAGCATCAGGTGACGCTAGGCGACCGCAGGAACAGTCGTATTGACCGGTCATAAGGCTGCATTGTGCATTCCCTTAAGCTTCAATTTGAAATTGATGTTTTCAAGCTGAAGTTCCTTTAAACACAAGTCCCCCGTTACGAGTAACCAAGCAGGGACTACGAAGCAATACCTTCGGCAAGTTGCCCAAGCAAGGTATTCAGCTCTTACGCAAAAACGTGCATCAATGGAGATCAGGCTCACTGCGTCAATATCCCCCCTTCAATTGCTTAAGACTTCTGTGAAAACAGGCCTTTTGGAGCTCCGGGCTGGATTGATTGGGAAGAGAGGGTTTATTCGGGTTTGGGAAAGCCGTTAGGGTTTAGGGTGGGCTCCATCCAAATCTCCTCAACACCCGGAGGATCAACCCAGAGCGTCGAACTCAGAAACCCCAATCTTGACTTTGGTTAGCTGGAACTGAAGGAATGGAAAGGAACATGGAGACTACTATAATGGGCTAACTAGGGGCTACCGACCAAAGGTAAAGGAATTATGCGTTGTGGGTTCGGGGCGCTTGACTAACATCTTAGGTTCGAATCATGTCTCGAATCATGTCATTAGAATGCTCTCTTGAAGTTTCACCGTGGAAAGGGTCCTGGCTGCTGTCCAGTTGCACGGGGAGATGGTGAAGCCCTTGAACTCGACCATGAGGTACCTGTGCCCATAGCTCGGCAGACACGACTGCGTTCACTGCTAAGACCTGCATGTTAGATTGGCCTAAAAATACGCTTAGTTCAGCAGGAACCCGAAAGGGGGTAATATAGGCGGGATGGCTAGGGGAATCCATAGACTGCAATGCTAAACTTGAGCTGTAGAACAGTAGAAGGGAATCTTATGCCGTGGCGCATGAGTTCAGACACTGGGATCTTTCGGACAGCTTTGGCCTTGATGGTCGTAGCATGCCTTCATGTCCAAGTCAGTTCTGCATGCTAAAGCAGTGGGGTGGGGGGATGGTGTTAACTATTAGGGGGCGAGGATTCCCGAGAGGCCTAAAGTTGCCTCAGACGAGTGGGCCCTCAATCTTACCTCTTGCAACATCCTACAACCCATTCCTGTACATGAAAGTCTAAACCCTACACTACACCCAAGATCTTGAACCTCAATCTTGAGCCCCTGCTTCCACTTAAATCTGGGCCGTGTCGCGGTGGGACTGTTGGCGGGGTGCCAACAGAACAGTTCGGCTCATCCGAGACCCTGCAGGCTTCACAACTTTGGGAGAGGTGGCAATGACGCGGATGATACAATAACAAGAAACCCTAAGGGATTTGGGACCCCAGTAGAAATCGCAATTTCAGCTAAATATCAGGATTGTTGGTAACAGAAATTAACAACTATTTTCAGGAACCTTGTAAGAAATGAAGTGAACTCAGCAATGGCGGTAGTGGCCATTCCAACACAACTGGAGCAGTACCTACTAAGAATAGTTGCGACATGTTCAAGATCACGACTGCCCGCAGAATCTGACTAAGGTCCTTTACACAGTAGGGATTTAGAATCAATCCCTATGGGTTCACGTTAGGGCGCCGTCTACACTGGAAGGTCCCGGGGCTATATAGAGACGTATACCAGGATTGTTATATGCTTACAAAGGTCATCAGTCTTGCTGCATGGGCATGCAGAACGAGATCAGAGCAAGATGGCCAAGACTAAGCTCAACAGTTTTGAGACTTGGACGGAAGCGTCACGCAACAAATTTTATTCCTTGCACAGAGCAATATAGACCGCAAAATACTATACTCCTTATTATAGGGACGCCCCCCAAGAATAAGGACCCCAAACTCTGGGAAGTCCCCGTTTAGGGCTAGGGATTGCGCATCGACCAGGCCACAAGAGCCCTATCCTCAGACCTCCACACTGTAGTCCACTCAGACCTATGAAATAATGCTTTTAATATGCTATACCTAATAAATCGTAAAAATGAATCCTAAGGAGACTACAGCACTACTACTACGAGACCAGACAGTATGGCGATACTCTTTTCTAAAGGTCAGGGTTTAGTGTTTGATAATCATCCTCTCTCCCCCCTCAGGATGATGCCCCCCCCCCCTCTTCGCGCCGCCTGATACTAAAAAGCCCCAATAGAAAACCATCCCGATGGGGCAGATCTGTATGTTTAGGGGGCTGGGGGAGGGTGGCCTTCATCAGAGGTAGGAGGTTAGAAGCCCTGATCTGGTTTCTTATTGGAGTAGCATGAGAAATCTGGGTACCACAGTCCTGATTCTATGTACTTTGCTTATTGTTGCGGGGAGGGGAAGAAGGGATCATAAATTTGACAATCCAGTGACAGTTCCCAGCAATTTTGACTCATCATAGGGAGAGCAGCACTTCCAAAAGCGGTTGTTGTTGTTGTTGTTGTTGTTATCATTACCATTATCGGTACTATTGCTAATTATACCTTTGGCTACTGCTAGTACTATTGCCATTGGGCCATTGGTGTTGCTATTTTTGATTTCTATCATTTGTACTCGTACGATGGCTACCTCTATGACTGCCGATGCTACTACCAAACTTTTGCACTTCTTACCTTCCTGCAGGCGATCGAAAGAATGTTGCTGCGAGGTCGCTTTCAGCCGGATAGTGCCCTTAATCTTTCCAAGTAAGGGCGCCTAAATTTGTACGGTCCTTCTTGTTAGGATCCCAAATGGGGACGTGACTTGCTCAAGTGCTACGCAAGCAGCAGCACCTGAAGATCTCGATGCGGAGCTTGCTGACTTGCGTTCGCCTCGGGGGTTTGCTGCCATGAGGGTTTGCAACATTGCAACATGTGCTCTCTCTGCATGTAGGACCGCCCTAAGGTGTAGAATAGAAGAGCGGTCCCTCCTGAGGGTCGTTTAAGACGCCTTTTTGTCAAACTGTGCCGTGACCCTTCCTTCGGCCGCACGACTTAAGGTTTATAGGGGTGTTGCATGATAATAAGCCCGACGAAAGCTAAAAGGATAGCATGACAAGAGCAACGCATGTGCATTCGATGAACCTTCGAGCCCCAAGCTCCATCAAAAAGAATAAGCCTGCAGCCACTAAGCAAGTAACAAGGGAGATCCTACTCCTGAATGTGAAAACTGGGCCCATTAGCTGCTGGTTTAGCTAAGGGCCTTGGAGCTGAAGGCATTCCTACTCTTGCCAAATCGCTCAGAGCCCAAAGCCTGGGCCCAAAACCGTGACCAGGGAGGCTCCGCCTCTAGCTGTTTAATCAATGAACTCTTCAAAGCACCCTCCAAAGGGGAACACAAATGTATATCGGGAAATGGGTATGGGAAAGAGAATGGAAAGCAACACATTGTTTAGGGTTTAGCGTTTAGGGCTGACAAGAACCCCCAACCCTTAACAACAAAAACACGGCCCAATATCATGTGTATATATATATATATAGAGTACCATCATATACTGGGGCAATTATTATTCCGGGGGGGGCGCATGGTTGTTTGTGTGTCTTTGTCTGGAGGCCATTTTGAAACAAGCCACTTCAATGTTTAATCCCCAGAAAGCCCGGATCCCCCACCAAGCATCCGACAAGCCAGTAAGTAAGATTTCCAGCAGGGAGGACTGGCGAATGCCGCCCTCCGGAGGCCTCTGACCTCATGGTTTACGTTGCAAGAGCTGCAAGTGCAACACAATCCCGACCGTTTAGGCTTCTACGGTATTCCAGTTCATCCTGCTCCTGGTATGGGAGTCAGGGGACCCAATACAAAATTACCACAAAGTACAAAAAAGCATATGAGACAGACCCCCCAAGAAGGAACCCCTAAAACCTCTACAACCCTAAATCGCTCAACCCTCGAACCGGAACCCTCAATAGGGTAGATTCATCGGGCACCCCTAATATGACAGACCCAAGGAAGACCTCTTGAAATTGGGCTTATACAAGGAATGGTTATACAAATGATAATAGCAATAAAAATACAAGTAATAATAATAGTAGGGGAACCTAGGGGACCCCTCCTGAATCACAAACCCAAAGCCTGCCCTGCAGACCCAAATCTCGTCTTACATTTGTGCCGCCTGGAGGCCTCGTAAAACAGTTCTTTCCAGCCTCATTTCCTTTTTGGACAGTACAATACCGAAAGGCATGACGAAGCCAAGAAAGAGCTTTTGAAATATTCCTCTCATATTCCTTCTGCAGCCTTCGACAAGAAGGCACCCTGAAACCCTACTCCAATTCGAGCGGCTCCCAAGGTAAATAGGAGCCCCTGGGCAAAGCCGAAACAACACCATCCTTCTGAGAATGTTACTTCGACGATCCGCCATGGCTTCCTGGGGCCGAGGGTAACAGTAAGCGTAGTAGAAATAGTAATACTGAAAATATTACTTGTACAAGTGGAAATAATGGCTTTATATGACAACCGGCCCAGCAGAAAAGATCAGCTTCAGCGTCCGAAGGATCGAAGGTTTTGGTTGGAGCAAATCAAGGTATGAAACTTCCAGGAGGGTGTAGAGCCTTAGAGTTCGCGGCGGCTGATTCAAATACTACTTATAAGACTATGTATATTCCTACTATGAATAATACTAATTATATTAGTAGAAATAATTCCAACAATGCTAACAATAATAGTCTCCCCAAAATAAGTTCGGAAGCTGCAGGAGAGCAGGGATGCTTGAGCTGCAAAAGGTCATTGTGGCGTAGGTCCTTAGACACGCCAATGTCACAGCAGCGCCAACATGCCTGGATTCAACCTTAGCTTTAAACCATCTAAACCCTGAAGTGGCAGGGTAAGACAGAACAACCCCAAACGAGGAACTCCCAACAGTTTTAAGAAGATCTGGGGCAAAGGTACGTCCCATATGATCGCTGCAAGAGAACCCCCCCCCGCTTTTGAGAATCTCCTGCTTTGGTTAGACGTTTGACCACCAGACGAAACCCAAGCCTTCAAAGTCCGCGCCCTTAAACCCCCCCATCCTAACCCAAATCGAGAAACCAGGTTTATGACCCGTACTCCTCCTATCTAACCCCTGGACGCCAGATTGCCCCTATTTAACCCTGCTATCACTCTGTGTATGGATATGTAAAAATCTATCAAGCAACCCTGAAATAACCCTCACATAAGCCCGCAATAACCCCTGTAAGCCTCTTTAAAAGGGATAGTTTAGCTCAACGCTGAGCCAGCTGCAAGTCTTTCGCGCTGCTGGGCCAGGAAGCCCTGCCGAAGAAATGGGAAACAACCCACTAAGCCCTAATACTATATGGGGTCACGGGATGATGGAATTAGGGCTTAGGGACTAGTGTGTAGGGATTGCGGTGCAGCGTTACATACATTTTTAGCGAACCTTGGATATGGGTATGAATGAATAAATGAATGAACGAACGAACGAACGAATGAATGAATGAATGAACGAATGAATGAATGAATGAATGAATGAATGAATGGAGTGAATGGAGTGAATGGAGTGAATGGAATGAATGGAATGAATGGAATGAATGGAATGAATGGAATGAATGGAATGGATGGATGGATGGATGGATGGATGGATGGATGGATGGATGGATGGATGGATGAATGAATGAATGAAGCTGTACATGCATGTGCATGTGCATGCGTATGTGCACATGCATGTGCAGATGTACGTTTTTGCGTGTATGCATGTACGCTCGTACCATGTCTATAGAAACCTACACCTTTGCCATGGGTTGTGCATCCACCCTCAATAGTAAGCGCATCAAGCCCAAGGCCACGCCATGCTGCTTACTGAACCCTAAATAGGCTAGACCAAAAGGCCTGGGACAGAATGCTCCCAAAGGCCTAAGCTGCCCTGAATACGGAGTAACGCTGAAGCCTCGACAGCTGCAGCCGGATCCCCTTCTCCTGCAGGTGACGCTATCAACCGTGGGATTGGATCTTTGGATTGAATCGTGTTTGGCGCAATATGGCAGCCGGCCAAAACGGTCCAGCTCGCCCCTGACAACCTCGTCGCACTCCCCGCATATCCGCGAGAGTACCGCTTCTCTATGCAACTCCTAATCCCTTCCCCCTAAGATCAAAAACACCCCTACTAAGTATCACATAATAAATTGAGCGGCCTAAGAATCCGCAAGAACCCTTCTAAAAGGGCAAGACTGCTTTCAAACACCTTCTAATGAATCAGGGGGTTGTGGAATTGTCAGTTCATTGTTCATCTGATGAATGTATGCAATAAGTTAATTGAGCTAATTCATTAGTTGTTGATTTTTCATGGAGTTTAAAAAGGATTCTCTAAGGGCAGCCCTATCTCATTCTTTCAATAAATACCCCCCCCCCCCCACGTTGACTGATTTTTCGGGGCCCCCGGAGTAATTAATATTAAGGGAGAAAAGGGGAGGACGTCGTTTAGTATAGGGGGAAGGGATTACACCCACAGAGCCGCCCATGCTATGCATTCCCTATACACGACCATGTGCGGAGTAGATAAGAAATGCGGAGGGTGCACTCTGCATACTGTTCCGGGAAGCCTGCCAGGAAGGCAAATCTCAGCTTTTTCTTCGTGCCTCGTAAGCAAAGATGCGACTGTCTTGTGCAGATTGGAGTTGACTTGTTACATGATCAATGCTTGTACGTACCTCTTAATAGACACCAAAAACAATTTGCGGAGAGATCTAGAAGTAGCCATGCCCGAAAGTGAGGGCAACTGGACCGCCAACAACATCACAAACCTTCTGTCAATGGTAGTGGACATCATGTCCTAGAGGGAAGCCGCTGATTGCAACCTACGTCTCAAGACCGAATCTCCCAAAACCCAAGAAATGGGGAACAACTGACAACATGTATAATTGGTTGGCAATCAAGGTAACCCTTCATGAGCCACTCCCTACAAGGGAACTCTAGGGGTCCTTCTGACAAAGGATGCAATGAGAATTTAAGCGTGACTTGACGTCTTGTGACACTTTTGTATGGCATTTTTGCAACCTTGAACGAGGCTTCACTTGACTAGCCCTTCTTGCTCCTCTGTCCCCGTCCCGCCCTGCCATACAATTTTTTTGAAATTGTGACCACAAGGGCGTGCACCCTTGCATACAAAGCCAACCCCAAGAAGGAGTACCTAGCTACATTAGTGGAAAATTCCACGCAACAGATGCAATCCTCGTTCCAGCACCTTGAACAACTCTTCGGTGCTATGGAGCCTTGATCAGCGTACACTTGTCAAAGCGCTGCGGCTAAATCAAACTGGAAGGTGAAAGCTCATGATTCATACAATGGCCTAGGTAGTTCGGGAGCGATGTTGGGAGTGTTACTGGGAGCAATGCTAGCATTAGCAACTTGCAGTAGGACTCTGAAAGAATAGATGCAGTCTGAGACCTTGAAAATCCGAACTTCAAGCGTGTAGCCCATGTAAGAACATCCCTGCAGCTGCAGCAGTGTTGTCTCTGCACAAGCATCTTCAGCACAGGAGAGAGAAAGCTTCTAAGGGTCCAAATGACCCACGCAATGGAACATGACCTGAACAATTCAACTACTAGTAACTGAAGGCGCTCTTCCACAGACAGGCTGGCATGCCCATTTGTGCAGCAAGCTTGCCCCTTAACCCCTACACTGCTAGAATCTAAACTTTAAGATTGACTTTAAGACCCCAAGTAACCCAGGCCTGAAGTCCCTGGATAGTTTCTCTCAAAGACCACAGACAGCGACCATTTGCCCTGCTTCTCCCTGAGCGTTTTGGGCTAAAGCTGGCCATACAGTCCCAGGTCAACTCGTTATCTCTCCACGTATTTACCTGGCGGTTGGAATAACCTATCAGCATCTCTTGATGCAAGTCTTTCTGAACATGTCTTTGTCTAATCCGGATTTCGCCCAAATCTCTTAGTTGCCTTAGGGTCCCTCTTCATGTAGAATGTGTGCTTGAACTCCACCCCTTAACCGCCCTTGAGAGCCGCACCGCACTTGCCTCGGATGCACTGGCATACATACGGCAACATGAGGCCTTGCGGGGGTCCCTGAGAAACAATGCTTCTGAGCGGATGATGGTGATAATGCGGGTCCGCGTCAGGGAGCATCAGCGGGCTGTTTTGGGAACAGCTCATGTCTGCTGATGTACACCTGCGAATCTGCTCTCTTGTTGAATGTTGTTGCAGGAATGCATGCTATCTTGGGGCTAGACACGTATTGGGACAATCAGGACAATAGCATCCCAAGGTAGCCGCGCAGTTAAAGACCAAATAAACAAGCACGCTTTAACACGATATGGTAGTTTCCCTAAATAAGGGGACCCTAAGATAGACCCCAACATACTATAATAGGGACCCCAAACAGGTAGCTCTCATTTTTGGCAAACCACTCTACGTGGACTCTATAGGCTTCAGCAATCGCGACTATGGCATAAAACACTCCGCGCGGTGGAAGCAGCACTCTCCCAATGCCTGTGCCTTTGGAATTTCTCCCCCAATCTCACGACCCAAGGCATCATAACCGCTCCCTCCAGCGTGAAACCCACATTGCAACCTCTGACCAGCATGGAGAAATGACCACTTGGGGCAGCACATAGTATAGCAGGCCCTTGAGTTGAATAAATGTCCAGCTTGTTGAACTGTAGGCAGAAATGCAAACCTTGAACCTGGCATCCCGGACTCCACTTAAACTCAGCTTTTCCAGGACTTACAGCATACAAAATCATCATGGGGATCAGGATAGCTTTTGTTTTATTCCGCCACAGGACGTCACTGCCACGGCATACAGAGCTAAACTACAGGTCGCTTCAGTTGCTTCTAGCAATGCTCCCGCAAAGGTCAAGCAAACACAGATTCTTTGGAAAGGCTTATTCCCGATCGCAAAAAATGAAAGGTCCATGGCCCAAGAGGCTACGAGTTCAACGCTGGGCTTATACTAACCTCCATTTCATCTTACATTATACCAATATGACCCCAATATACCCTAATCCCTAAACCTTAAACCCTAATATTCCCCCAATACCCCAAACCCTAATATTACCGCGATGGGGAGGATTCTGGCCTAGAAGTCGCCTAAAAGCATGCACCACTCCACAAAACCTAAAGACCAGTGGCAACACATAATCTATAGTGGTACCCATTGGGGTAATAGTAGGATATTATATATTAAGGTTATATAGGGGGAATGGAAAAGAAAATGTAAACTACTATTTAAGGTTTAGGGGTTAGATTGGGATTATTATGGAGCGGCAAATGGAAAAGAACATGGAAAATGAGATGGAAACTGGGAGTATAGAGTTTATAGGGGGTATATTGTGAACTTTCGAGTCAGTGCCGCAGAGCCGCACTGTGAGCGTGCCCATCACAAGCCGGGTGGATTTGCTAAGGAGCTTGGCCCAAGGGATGTGCACCCGGATAACATCGGCCTGGGTGGCTCATAGGGTTTATAGTCCCCCTTAAGTAGATAGAATATGGCTTTGGGTATTATAGTAAGATCCCCATATACCCCATATTCTATCTACTTAAGGGGGACTATAGGGGTGCAGGGTTTGGGGGGTGAAGATTTGGAGCTTCCTGTTTAGGATTTAGGGTTAGGGCCAGGTTTGGGCTTTATCTACCTGCTGCATTGTAATGGTATCAACTGAAGGAATGGACCCCATAGAGGTCCCGATACTGAAGCTCTCCCAAGACCTAACCGGCCCACAGGCTTGATCAGCACATGCTGTACACTCCAGTAGGATCAGGCATGCTGGCCCTGCAAACTCTGCAGTGACATCTTAAGAAAGATAAGTAGTTCCCTGACTGCATAGTACGTCCAAACTCCCTCAAAGTAGTGCTTAAGAATCCAGATTCAAGCAGCAGTGCTACACGCATACCGCAAGCACTTCCCGTTCCGGCTCGTGCTTGCCGTGCGTGCGAACAATAAAAAATATGTAGATTTGGTTGTATTGTGGGTACAAGGGCAATATACAGGGCGAAGCCGTCTAGGATTCAGGGATGAAGTTTCGGAATCGGATGTATGGTTTACGGATGAGGAGGGTTCAGGAGTGGAGTTAGGGGTGTTTAGGTGTTGCGCGTACCGAATGGGGCTTACAAGCAGCTCCGGAGTCCACTCCACTCCCTGTGTTTGAATCTTGCCATTATGAGGCTTCATAAAAAGATCTACTAAACGAATTGCTGCTGAACTTTCTAAGCTAGAATCCCCAAGCCTAACCCTCCAACCCCAAAGCCTCCCCCACGAAGCGTCTCACTGGAGCCACAGTTGCGGACATGGGCGGTTCCAAAAACAAGGGTGACGCTCATCCTTAGTAGAAGAACTCAAACCCAAAAAACAGGTGCGTGATTCCCTCGAGAGATGCATGTCGGTAAAAAGCAAGACGACTGAGCTGGAGAAGAGCAAGGAGGGTCCGGTGAAGGCGTGGTACATCATGCTCAGAATTTGGGGTTTGGGAACGTAGACTTAAAATCAGGAAAAGATACGAGTTTACTCAAAGGCTTCCTGAGGGGAGTCTTCAGGAGGGTAGTTGCCAGGTGGGTACCCCTACATCAGGCGTATAAAAGGGCTTTTAAAAGGAAACTAGGACTACACAAGGCGCGAGTCAAGGCCTATATGGGGGACACTACCCACCTGAAACTTCCTTAGACTTCACTATAGAACAAAGAGGAAGGAGGCCGGTAAGCATCACTACCTCCATAAATCTCTGATGAGAGTTCAGGGCTTAGGACATCTAGTACCCCTTAAAATACACAGAATATGGCTCTGGCCAGTATAAAAATATGCCAATACACTCCATATTCCATCTACTTAAGATGGACTATAATGCCAAGCATGTTCCTTTTGAATAAACCCCAGACTCTGAACCCAAACTCCCCAAGCCCACGAAATCCAAACCCTAAGGCCCTTACCCCACACTCCGGAGCCCATCAAATCCCAAACCCTGATCGTCAAAGCAGAGGCAGGCGCATGAGCACCCAGAACCTCCACTGTGGCCGTGAAGCCAATGTCCAGCAGAACCTGCCCCCATGGTACCCTCCCCTAGAAGAAAGTTTGCTCACATTTTTCATGGTTCGTACAGATTCTATGAGAAGTCTTGCAGCAAAAGTATGACAACCAGGCACATTTCTAGATTTGCATACAAAATTAATGAACTCCATAGCGGAGTTTAAGGCTTATTTGCAAGATTGGGGGAGGCACAGGGCGAATGAAGCACCACCTGTGGAGCCTGATGATCAAAACTACTACGTAGTAACGATGTTTAATGCACACCATAGACATGCAATGTCAGTTGCACGCCGCTGCTAGGAAATGATGAAAGAGGTAGCGGCTCTTCAACATGCCAGCACAACAAGACATGGGTAGTGCCCACGTGTTTTTGACCAAGTGAAGCAGACGGGCATTTGCAATAGCCTCCTCAGAAATCCAGTGAACTATCGCATAAACTACCCTATGAACTCTGCCCTAGGCCCAAAGCCTAATTCTGTTACCTTATACCAAGCAACATGAATTAGGCGGGCGGAACATCCCTGCACACGAAGACCCCAAGCGCTGGTAGCCTGCTGGATGGCAAGCTCTTCCTTAGAAACAGGGCAAGCCTTTAGGATCTTTTGGGGTATGGGGGAGTAAAGGGATTCATATTAGGGTTGTATAGGGATTATGGAAATAAAATGGAAACTGCTATAGTGTATTGGGGTTACATAGGGGTTATATTAGGGCTTAAGGGTCGCGTGTGCAGCATGAG